>CAUYQG010288176.1:0-25004 GCA_963574415.1 Tarsius wallacei | reverse complement strand
AAAAGCCCAAGAGTTAAACAACAATTGAGGCAGTATATAATTATGACCAAAAATGAGCCGGGCGTGGGAGCCTGTACCCAGAGGGCCAGCTACTTGGAAGGCCGAGGCGGAAGGATCGCCGGAGCCCAGCAGGTCGAGGCTGGGGTGGCCAGGAGGGGCCACTGCACTCCAGTCTGGGCAACACATTGATACTCCAAAAAAAAAAAAAAAAAAAAAAAAAAATTTCTTAAACAATTTGCCATGTCAATTGAATAAACATCTATTAGATCATCTATCTAGCTCATATCTTTGCTAGAATATGCCTTTTCCTTGAGTTTGAGTTTATAAAATCCTAGGAACCATCTTTGTTGAGACCAGGTAAAGTCTCAAAATTCCCTGGGAACTTGGAATCTAGACCAAGGAAAATGTGTCAATTCAGCCTCTTCCTAAGAGTCTAGTCTAGTAATATGTGACCTGGGGAAACATTAGTCACCATTTCAACCAGATGAACCGAGATAGAGGCAAAGTCAATCATCAGCAAGAAGGATTTTTTTTTAAGTGCACAGAAGGCGGCAGAGAAAAGAGATGGAGAAGTTCTGGTGAAGGCCAAATGTCTTATTCCATCCTAGTTTCCTCCCTCAGGCTGTCAGATTCCATGGTGCATCCCTATATATTCATAAATAAATCTTTGGCTTAACCAGCTGAAGTGGGTTACAGTAGCCAGACATTCCCAAGTAATTCTGTAGCCTTTACAATACAAAGGAAAATACACTTCAAGCAGCCCTTTGTCGGCATAAGGCAATACATACTAACGTGGGCACATCCTTGTTCTCTCTCAGCAGTAGCATCTGCTAACATCTTCCACCCAATCCTCTTTGGGTCCTGACTAACATCACTGAACCACTAAATCAACAAGATCTGGAACAACTAGAAATCTAGTTAAAGTCTTAGTAATCTTGTCTAAGCTAGTTTGAGTTAATGATTTCTGCCAAATGTCTTAACTAAATAAATTTCTGCCGATATGTCTTAAATAAGTTAAGCCTCTCCACAGTCTAAATAAATAAAATATGCTTAAATTTCTTTTGACTTCCCGATAGCCAACTGAATTTTCTAACCTCTGAATTCTAATTTGAGTTTCAGAAATGGACCTACTGATTAGCAAGGATATGGATGTTGCAGAGGATCCAGTCATGTGTTTCTGATAGACTTGGTATATATCTTCAGCTATAAACAAACTAACATTACAGTGGGCAGTTACCTGTGAGTTTAATTTATTATGCCTCTTTCCTCAGAAATGTCTTACTTTAAAAGATCAGGGAAATTTTTTTTCAGAACTAGATTCCCCTGATCTTTAAAAGTTCTTGATTTGTGGAATTTTAAAACTAATAGTAAATAAGTTATTATCATTCCTAGTAGGTGAGAGTAAAAATTTATCTAATCCTTAATACATCTATCACCTAGATAACAGATTATCAAGACCAAATTTTAAACCAGCATTAGAATTTAAGAAATTCCAGGAAAATACAGCAAAACAGATATGATCAGTGATCAGTGAGTACAGGAATTCAAAATTCCTATGAAATATAGAATTTTTTTGAGTCAGAGTCTCATTCTGTTGCCAAAGCTGGAGAGCAGTAGCATGATCATGGCTCACAGTAGCCTTGATCTCCTAGGCTCAAGCAATCCTCCAATCCAGCCTTCTGAGTAGTTAGAACTACAAGTACCCACCACCATGCCCTGCTAATTTTGTGTGCATGTTTGTGATTTTTCTATAGAAACTAGATCTCACTATGTTGCCCAGGCTGGTCTTGAACTCCTGGGCTCAAACAATTCTCCCATCTTGGCCTCTTGAAGTGCTGTAATTATAGGTGTAAGCCACCACACAAGGCCTGAAATACAGAATTTAATTTCTGATAAATCAATTGCCTGATTTCTTTTTCATATTTTTGGTTTGGTTTTTGAAAATGTGTTAATTTCTCATATTTGTTAAGTTTATTTTCCTAATTAATTTTGTTTTAGCAGAGATGTTAGTTATGAATCTACGGTTTTATCTATTTATACCCTTCAATCAGTTATGGGATAACATTTTTAAAGTGTATAAAGTACAAATTTCCTATACAAGAAATAAATGAACAACATGTTTAAAAAATAAGACAAAATTAGTAGTAAAATCATGGACAAGGTGTTGAAACTCTTTTAACCTTATGATATTCTATATGAATATATTAATCTATATTTCAGTATATGTTTTAAAAGATAAATAATATAAATGTAAAGTGAAAATAAGAGTATCTTGGCCAGGTATGGTGGCTCACGCTTGTAATCCCAGCACTTTGAGAGGCTGAGGCAGGAGGACACTCGAGCCCAGGAGTTCAAGGCTGCAGTGAGCTATGGTTACACACTGCACTCCAGCCTGGGTGACAGAACAAAACCCTATCTCAAAAACAAATAAATAAATATTATTTTTTTTAAAAAAGAGAGAGTAATCATCCCCAGCAAAGTACAACTTCCTGATTTCCTCAGTAATTTATACTAACTTCTAATTTTTCCACCTTATCTCCACCTTTATTACTGCATTTTTTAAAAAATGCATTGCATGCAACTATTATGTATCCATAATAATTAAAAATACAAACATTTTAAAAAACACATTGACAAGAGGGCAACTCTCTAGCACTAATCCCAACCACCTCAGATTAGGAGTGTCTTTCTTTTCACTAAGGAGCCTCAGGACTGTAACATTATGAAAATAACTACAGAAGTACAGAGTCGCATTTGTTGGGGCTGCGGGCAAATCTATCTATGCATCCTTCCCAGGCTCCTGGGAGGAGAACCACAGGGAAACAGCAGTCAAACAGGCACATCTCGTCAGCCAGATTTACTGCCCTCGGACAAGACCACCCTTTCACAGCAAAACTGCTTTCACTGCCAGCAAGTGCTCTATGACTTGGTTATTATTACTTCAGTGTCCGAATTTAGTATCTTCTCACTGGTATAAAATTGAAATGTCTTTATAAATTATCACCTTAGATGCGTTTTCTCTATAAATTTCTTCCAGTAAAACAAAGTTGACTTAACGACATGGATCACTGAATGCTTTAGACTCCTTAACAGACGATGTTGAAAAAACACAGATGAATGTAATTAAATCAATCAATGAGATTCGCTAAACATGAAAATTTAATTTGAGTTACTGGATTTATTGGAGAAACTGTGTCTTCCCTCTATTTTTTCCCAGCTCTCCTATGTAATAGTATTCTTTTAATTAAAGTTCCAGGTCAATTTCCAGGGATCTTCTCTGATTCTACCCAACGCTTTTCCAATTCACCAACATGATAACTCTCTTTCAAGTCATGGCTAACATTATTAAATTCTGTGAATTGCGTATTGTCAATCCTGCTTCTTCTATTAGATTAAAGGCAGGGTCTCTTTCCTCTAATACATAACCCAAGTACACAGTACAGCATACCTCAAGAAGATTTGTCTAATACATGTAGAATCATCAAATAGTTTCAAATTCAATTTAGTTAGTGATTATTAAATATCTTATATTTGCAAGGCACTGCAGTAACACAAGATGAGTAAGTCTTTGTATTTAAGAAGGAAAGTCAAAAAAAGCACACAGCCTTCCAGATTACAGGACAGAGTAAGATGAGTAACATAAGAAACATACCAATGTCTCTGGATGCTCAAAGGAGGAAAAATCATGTAAGGATGAAAGAATCAAGAGAAGTTTCCTTTGGAAGAAAAATTCTGAGATGAGCCTTGAGAAAAAAGTAGGAATTACTTATGTGGAAGTGGAGGTATAGGAAACAAAATGAATAAAAGCAGGTAAATGGACACCATAGAGCATGTTCAAGCAACGCTGAATTTTCCAGACTAACGAAACATAAAGTAGTGAAGGACTGAAATGATAGCATAAAAAAATGTATGGGGATGTATTTTTAAAGTCCTTGAGTTCCAAGATGACAACCTCACACCTAATTTGACAGATTTGTTTGGTACCACTGGAGAATTCTGAACAGTGAATTACAAAACTTGAGCAAAAATTGGAAATCTATTTTTGAGTGGGGTTTGGATGATCTGAAATGGAAGAGCCTAGAAGGCAAAGAGGTTACAGAATAAACGTTGTTTAAAGAATAGTGAGGAAAACCACTTAACATCCACTGGAATGGCTATAGGTGGGGTGGGGGGAAGAAAGTAAAAAGTGTGGGTGACAACGCGGAGAGCCTCTTCATTGCCAATGGAGTTAAAAATGGGGCAATCACCATGGAAAACAGTTGGCAGTCCCTCAAAAAGTTAAACACAGAGTTACCAAAACCCAACAATTCTACTCTTCAGTGTATATACGAGTATATATACCCAAGAGAATAAAAAATACGTGTTTACCCAAAAAACTTGTACGTGAATGCTCATAGCAGCATTATTCATAATAGCCAAAAAGTGAAAACCATCCAAATATTCATCAGCTGACAAAAAAATAAACAAAATATGGTAAGTCCATCCAAAGAACATTATTTGGCAATAAAAGGAATTAAATGCTGATGCCTACTCCAGCGTGAATGAACCTTCCTTCATGAGAGGAGTCAGACATAAAATGACAAATATTGTGTGATTTCGTTTATATAAAAATGTCCAGAATAGGCAAGTCAGTAGAAAAAGAAAGGAGACCAGTGGTTGCCAGGGATTAGACAGAAGGAGGAATTGGGACATATGGGACTTCTTTTGGGGTGATGAAAATGTTCTGGAACTAGTAGTAATGATGGTTGCATAGCACTGTGAATATATTTTTAAAACACTACGTTGTATACCTTGAAATGGTTACAGTGGTGAATTTTATGTAAAGTGCATTTTATCTCAACTTTTTACAAACAGGAAAAAAGCAATTATGAAGAAATGAGCTACAATGTCAAAGTGTAAAAATAAATGAGTGAAATGCCAAGTAATTAAAATCTATGTTTTTACAACTACTGTCTCTTTTCAGTGCTGAGACACCATCAATTGTCAGATACGTCATAGTTTCATGTGCCACTATGAGAGAAAACTGCTGTCAATTAAACTATGACATGCCACCGACAATAACAAGCAACTGATTCAGATATATATATATTTTTTTTTTTTTTTAGTTGGAGTCTCACTCCATTGCCCAGGCTGGAGTGCTCACGGCTACTCTAGCATCAACAAGCTGGGTTCCAGCGATTCTTCCGCCTCAGCCTTCCAAGAAGTCAGAACTTCAGGCGCGCGCTATCACGCCCGGCTAATTTTTGATTTATTGTAGAGACGAGGTCTCACCAATTTGCCTAGGCTGGTCTCGAACCTTCAGGCTCACCTCGGCCTCCCAAAGTGCTGGGATTACAGGCTGAGCCACCGAGCCCGCCTGGATTTCAGATATTTTAACATGAAAACAAAAGTGCTGTAGAATCAAAGAGATGTGCAATCAGATGTAGAGCATAAAGGAAACAAGTATTTTAAAAATAAGGAGAAAGACTTGGTTGGTGCAAAAACCCAGAGAGTTTCATTTGGAACACAATGAGTTTCAAATGTGTTCTTTGGGTGTACAAGCTGAAATTGATGTATTGTTATAAAATATTATTACTTACACTAGTGTAATGGCAAGGAAATTATAGTTATAAAGGTATATATAACATTAGAAAATTTGAGAATACCCAAAAGCCTGAAAAATCAAAAGTCACAAAAGGTGAAATCATTCTCATAGGAAGATTCCATGATTTTTTTTAAACATTAGAAGAAGCTCTCACATTCAAAAAGCCAGAAGTTACTGTTGTGAGACTGCATCTCCCTTCTCCTCTCAAAATACTTCTCAGCAGATCATTCGATATTTAGAAAAAGGAAAAGACCATCCATACCTTCAAAGAACCTCACCAAAGTGTAGCACAGAAGGAAAGACAGAAAAAAGATAGATGCCAAGCATTCAGGCAAGTGTGTTTGTGCCTGTGGTGCTTCCAAGGTAAATATTTAATTTGACCAGTATTTATTAAGTGATTTCTGTTTTTCCATGACTCTAAAGTACACTTGGCAGGATATGAAATGAAAATAAAATACATCTCTACAGTTCAGGAGACTGGAGTTGGGAAGGCAGTACTCAAAAAGGCACAAGTAATAGAACATGAGACGAAATGTTTTGCTTCATTTGACTATTTACATGTCAGCCTAGAGAGTGATGCAAACATGAGAATTCGGGGAAACAAATAAGGAAAAAAGCATATGGAACAGAAGGAATGAGAAAGGCGAGATGGGAACCTAGAAATATACCCTAAAGAGATGTTAGGGGTTAGTGGGCAGAGATGGCCACCATCTCTGGGCAAACAATTTGAATAAAAGGCATACATTGCTGTCTGGAAAGGTCTGTTTTGAGTGTTGGTAAGAATACATCAGGGTCAGACACCGTGGCTCACGCCTATAACCCCTGCACTTTGGGAGGCCAAGGTGAAAAGATTGCCTGAGCCCACAGGTTCGAGACCAGCTTGGGCTACTTGGCGAGACCTCCTCTCTACAATAAATCAAAAAATTAGCTGAACATGGTGGTATGTGCCCTTAGTTCCAGCTACTTGGAAGTGAGGTGAAAGAATGGCCCGAGCCCAGCAGGTTGAGGCTGTGGTGGACGTGAGCATACCATTGCACTCCAGCCCGGGTGACAAAGTGAGGCTCTGACTCAAAAAAAAAGACTGCATCAGGGAAACCTGGAAGGCAAGGTTTAAAACATAGCTTGAGTCTGGTGTGGTGGCCCACACCTGTATCCCAGCACTTTGGGATGCTGAGGCAGGTGGTTTGCTTGAGCTCAGGAGGTCGAGATCAGCCTAGACAACATAGCAAAACCTCATCTCTACAAAAAAAAATTAAAATTAGCCAGGCATGGTGGCACACACTTGTAGTCCCAGCTATTCAAGATGCTGAGGTGGAAGACTCGCCTGAGCCCAGGAGGTCCAACGTGAGTGACAGAGTGAGACCCTGACTGAAAAACAAACAAACAAACAAATAAAATAATAGGTTGGGTTGTAGGTAAATGATCTTGAATGCCAGAGTGAGAGTTTTGTCCTTAATTCAATAAGAATTAGAGCATTCATGATGGCCTTAGACTAAGACAATAATATGATTTTTTTTTTAACTGTTAGAATACTAATCTAATGTCATTTAGAAGCAGGGACTGGTTGAGGAGCTCTGCTAAGAGGAAACTCAATAGGAAGGCTATTGTGATAGAACCTGCAAGAAATAATAAGCAGCTTATCTGTGGTGGAGTCATAAAAATGGAAAGAAGGAAATGAAAGTCACGCAAGAGGTAGAACACACAGAGCTTATCACCAGCTCAGAAAGTAAGGTCAAGGGCGGATTCAGAACCATGAGAAAAAGAATGGAGATGCTGGCGTCAAAATAGAAAAGTCAAAAAAAGGAGCCCTTTCAGAGCCGGGAAAGAAAGTGATGCAGTTGTTTTGTGAGCATGAACACTGTTAAAATAGAGATGTCTAGGAGCAATCGCACATCACTGTCTAAATTTCAGATTAAAGTGAAAGAAAGCAGAAAAATTTAACGGCAACCAAGGGAGAGAGTAAAGGCTAGAAGAAGAATAAAATGCTACAGAAGAATTTTCTAAAAGGTCAGGTTTTTTTTCTTTCACAACTTTTTTTCTTAACAAGAAAGCAGTTACAACAAAAGAGATGGAAACCGAATGACTTAACATGTGAAATGTGAGTAGAAGTGCAGAGTATAAATTATCCTTTCAAAAAGTTTAATAGGACAACTTGAATATTCGACAATAAAATGTCAGTTAAATCTGGAGGAGACAGTGAAACCTAGATAATGAAAACACAGTGACAGGAGAGCATGGCAAAATATGTTGTTAAGCTTCCTAAAACCCATGGAACACAGAATATTTGCAGGCACCTAATATCAAGTTTCAACATATGTAAGGCAAAAAGTAAGAGAACTACTATCAGAAATGAGCAAATTCATATAATGATTTATTTTTATTTTTAAATTATGCATAATAATTGTGCATATGTTTGAGGTCCATGTGATATTTTGATACATGTTTATAATGTGTAATGATCAAATCAGAGTAATTACGGTAGTGATTTTTAAATATTTCTCAGCAGTTAATAGAATAAGCACACCAAAAATCAATATGAACTGACCAGTACAACACTGGTGCCTATCCTCATCAATAACCAAAGAAGAGCCAGGCCCAGTGGCTCACACCTGTAATCCCAGCACTTTGGGAGGCTGAGGCAGGATCTCTACAAAAAATTAAAACCAAAAATTAACCAGGCATGGTGGCATGCACCTGTAATCCCAGGTACCCGAGGTGCAAAAATAACCATAATAATCCAATAAATACAAATTAAAAACATGACTGGATATCTTTACATACCACGAGATTATCAAAATTTTTAAAGTCTGGCCATTCCAAGGTGGGTAAGGACTCTCATATATTGCAGCTTGTAGGTGCTGCCTCTTTGTAAAACTCTTTGTCCTTGTCCATCAAAGTTGAAGACCCAGCAATCCCACTTCCAGTCAAAATATTTAACAACCAGTACAGGACACTCAATTTCTCACAAATGGTCATACAAACATGACTGCAGGAAGCGCTGGCCCATGGCACGGGTGGTCACAGCTTCAGGAGCTTGAATGGGCACTAGGTGTTTGTCTGCTGGGGTTCCAAGGACTACTCTATTTTGGGGCAACCAGAGACCCAGAACCATTGGGGGCTGATTGATGTACTCACATGTCAGCAGTGACTAACGGGGCTCCCCAAGGCTGCAACAGAGTTGAAGGGGAACTTGGGTGTTAGGGTCAGTGACTTTCTACCAAGCTGAATAAAAGTATTTCCATTTTGATGGTTGGCATCACCTTAATAGTTTGTACTGGCTGAATATCAGTTCTGATTTCTCCCTAAGGAAACTTAAGCACTTATGCAATCAGCTACATGAAAAGAATGTTTATACAACCACTGACTCACCATAAGAAAAAGAAAAAAAAAAACAGTAGAAAGGAAAATGGATGAATAAACTGTGATCAATGCATGCAGTGGAATATTCTACAGTAATCAAAATAAACAGGCCAAACACAGTGGCTCATGCCTGCAATCGCAGCAGCTTGAGAGGCCAAGGCAGAAGGATTGCTTGAGCCCAGGAGCTCAAACCAGCCTAAGCAACATAGTGAGACCTCACCTCTACAAAAAAATCAAAAAGTTAGCTGGGCATGGTGGCACACACCTGTAGTCTCAACTACTCAGGAGGCTGAGGCAGAAGGATCACCTGAGCCTTGAGGCTGCGGTGAGCCATGATTATGCTATGGCACTCCAGACTGAGCAACAGAGTAAGACCCTCAATTCGGAAGGAAGGGAAGGGACACAGCCAAAGTCAATGTGAATGAGTCTCACAAACATAGAGTGAAAGGGGGGAAAAACATGAAAGGATACATACACTATGATTCCATTCATTCATACAAAGCTTTTAATAGAAACTAAACTATTAGATAAAGAAGCATAAATAGGTAGCAAACCAAAAAACATGCAAGGAGATGATTATCAGGGCTGTGAAGGAGAAGGGTGAGTGCGGTAAATGGGGATTCTGGGGAGTGGACACGCCTTTTACCTTATAATTATTTGTTAATTCATCCGTATATATTTAATGTACTTTTCTCTACTATTTTATATTTTGCAATAAAAGAAGTTTAAAAATCGCGACTGCAGTAGCAAGAACATAGAATCAATCGTGCTGCCTATCAAAAGAGGACTGAATTTTAAAAATGTGGTACATATACACGATGGAATATTACGCAGCTATAAAGAACAAAATCATGAACTTCATAGCAACCTGGATGGACTTAGAGTCTATAATACTGAGTGATCTTTCACAGAAACAAAGAACTGAGTATCACATGTTCTCACTCATAAGCGGACCTTGACCGGCTCTCGTAATACTGTAGGAAAAGGATTGGCAGTAGCGGGAAACTGCCAGGAGGGGAGCGGGGAAGCGGGATTGGCAGTAGTGGGAATCTACCTGGGGAAGGGAAGGGGTACACCTCATCAACAAGGATACCTGCATAATGAACATTTGTATACCTAACCCTGAATTGTACCCCACATCTTTAAAATAAAAAAAAAAATTAAAAGAGAAAAAAAAAATCGTGACTGGGCATGGTGGCTCATGCCTGTAATCCCAGCACTCTGGGAAGCCGAGGTGAGAGAATTGCTTAAACCCAGGAGTTTGAGACCAGCCTGGGCAACACAGCAAAACTTTGTCTCCATCAAAAAAATTTAAAAACCAAAAAAAATAATCTTGCAGCTGGCTGGGAGCAATGGAGTTTGCAGCTGAAAATCTGATAGCACAAATGATGTGGTAAGAGATAGGCAGAGCTGTGGAGTATGGCAACAAAAAAGGAAGGGAAATGATTGGAGAATAAAACAGCAGGAATGGTATTTATTCAAAGACAGTACATAGGACACTACAGGACACAGAGCACCCTGGGTGGAAGTGGAAATCTTCTTAAACCAGAAAGAAACTTTCAACGCAAGTTTCCCAAAGAAAAATGAGCACCGAGGGCAAAGTAAGCAAATAAGCTGTATTTTTGTTCAGTTCATTCTCTTTTGTGTCTTTGTGTGTTTCCGGGTTTACTCTCAGAAAGTAGTGACTTAAAACTGATGAAAAGGTTATGAGTGACTCCTATGCTAGAAATTTATTCCAAGGAAATTAACTGTGGATTTGCCAAAATGTTTACCCCAAGGGTGTTCGATTAAGTATTATTTTAAATGACAGAAAGAAGAGAGGTTTAAGTAACTATGCTATAGCCATAAAACAGAATATCTGTTACAAATAATATTGCAGAAGAATATGAGAAAATATTCACAGTATATTAGTAAGTTAAAAAGTAGATTACAATATACTACATGCAATATGATCTCTTTGGGGGGGGTCAAAGAATTTACCTTAAAAGCATAAAGTGAATGATAACATTACCGATGAAGTTTATTGTTTGGTTTTTTTTGAACTTGAGAGGCTTGGCATTTGGAAATTTTTTGTAATTAATGTGTATTTCATTTGTAATAAAATAAATAAGATTTTAAAACATAACTGAAAATTACATAATAACTGTTGAAAAATATGTATTCATGTGGTCAAAGACTGGGAAAATCATACCAAAAGTAAAAATACAAACATTAGAATGAAAAACTATAGGTTTATTTCTTTTCTCTTTCTTTCAATGTTACTTATATTTGAAATTTAAAATATAATGTATTCTTCTGGGGGAGGAGGGATATACTTCATCAATGAGCATTTGTATACTTAACCCTGAATTGTACCCCACATCTTTAAAAAAAAGTATATATATATATAATGTGAAGCTAGAAAAAATTTTAATTTAGAGATTATAGAATTCTAAATACTTAATTTATTTTCATGGATTTTTACCCAAATTCTTGCAAAGACATAAATTTTTATTTATGTCTACTGATAAAAATTGAGTAATTAACGCCGGGCTCGGTGGCTCAGCCTATAATCTTGTGCTTTGGGAGGCTGACGTGAGTGGATTGCCTGAGCCCCCGGGTTCGAGACCCACCTGGGCAACTTGGCAAGACTTCATCTCTACAATAAATCAAAAAATTAGCAAAGCGTGGTAGCGTGCGCATGTAGTTCCAGCTACTTGAAAGGCTGAGGCGGAAGGATCGCCGAGGCCCAGCAGGTCGAGGCTGCGGTGGCCGGGAGCGGCCACTGCACTCCAGTCTGGGTGACAGGATGAGACTCCAACTCAAAAAAAAACCGAGTAATTATTTAAGCCACACTTCTCAGACTTTTAATGAATCACCTGAAGGTCTTGTTTAAATGCAAATTTTGATTTAGTGGATGGGGCTAGGGCTTTCAGCTCTAACAAGTTCCCAGATGATGTGAATAAATGCTAATCTGAGGGCCATACTTTGAGTAGCAAAGATGTGAAACACATCTATTCTCTAGCAAGTGCTTGACTCAGGTAATTCAGAACTTATTATAAACAGTTCATTCAGCAGATACTTATTAGCCATCTATTCAAACCCTGTATATTTATCCTCTCTATTGTGAAGAAAAAAAATCAAGACATTATATTAAATTTCAATACACCTGGTTTTTTTCAAAAAATAAAAAATATAATGACTATGATGTAGAATTTAACTTCATATTTTCCATTAAGATTGCTGTCTTTCAAATAATATAATTACATGTAACATTTAGCCACAAACTCTTTAGCTCTTTGTCAAGAAATTTTAGTATCAATATGTTCTGATTTTTTCTATGATTCTCTCTCTCTCTCTCTCTCTCTCCCTTTCAGATTATTAAATGCAAAGCAGCCATCGCCTGGGAAACAGGCAAGCCCCTTTCCATTGAAGAGGTTGAGGTAGCTCCCCCAAAGGCCCATGAAGTTCGCATTCAGGTGAGTAGAGACCTTCTTTTGGGTGGGAACAGACAGGGCCCTAAGTACAGACTTGGCTTCTCTTAGGTCAATTCTATGTGACATGACTAAGAGGCCTTGGAGTTTCTAGGATGCAGGAGTTGTATTTTTAGATTCAGATAAAAACAGGCATTCTCCCAAAAAGGATTAAATTTTAATAATGTCAGTAATTTTTGATAGTAGGCTTAAAATTTAATTGAACTATCTTAATATTAAATCATTTACCCTAAGCATCAGACAAAGAAATTCACTTTGGATTAGAATGAGGTTTTATTTTTGGTTTTCAGTTGCTAGTCATTGGAAAGTATAATTAAAAGAAAGACAGAGAATTTGGTCCAAAACAAGGGAGGGAAAACCTCAGCTGCAGAAAGGTCCTAGATGCCTATAGGAAGGACAGGAGCAATTTATCAAGGAGAAGAGACAGCATCAAGTAGAGCAATATCACAGATGGCAATTTTGGAAAACGTCACCATTTTTTCAAAGCTTGCCAGACTCACATATTCTCTCAGGACTACATTAAGGGTTTTTACATGAGAACGATTGGGCATCCTCATGAACAGAATCTTGAAGAAGAGATGATGCCAGGTGGGATGTGGTGTGTTGCTCCGCAGGGTCCTTGATTTCACCACAGAAAAGAATTTCAGAGACAGTCCAAAGTATCGTTTAAGAAATAATTTATTAGAAAGAAAAAGACAAACTCAATAGAAAGCATGGGTCCCTTAAGAGGGCACATGCTTCCTTTTGAAAAGAAGCTGTATATACTTTTACAAAAATCTTTAAACAACCATGAGCTAAGAGCAGAGGGCTGTAGGCATCTCGTCATGAGTTTTGATTACCATCCCTCAACTTTTAAGATCATGAGGACCTTCTAATAATAAAAGTTACTGTCTAACTAGATCTGGGATTTTCTTAAAAAACATGATGTTTGTATTTTCAGTAATTCCCTGTTGTTTCTGTGATTTACTGCACTGTTAGTTCCACATTCCAACCCTCAAGGTGGTCACGTCACTAACTATGTCTGCCTCAGAATAATACAGAGATACACTGGTAATTAATTGAGACAATCCATAATTTGACATGTCTCTTTTAACTATAAAAGTCATATTACCTCAACTTCATTTCAACAAAATTTGAATAAGCCCTAGAAGCCTGTGTCCTGTCCATTCCCTCTGCCCAGTAGACTTTAACTTTTCCCTATTACCTTTGATTTTTCCTCTCCTGGAGACAATAATTGCCAATCCTATCTCTTTTTATGGTTTTCTGACAACAATGGAAAATAGGAAAAAAAGGTACATTTTAAGAGAAAAATAATCTAACCCAGTATAATTTTTTATTTTACTTTTCCAAAATGTAATTATTTTCTTGAGCTCTAGAAGCGTTGTAAGGTTTCAGAATGACATTAGTCCTAAAACTGTATGTAACACATATCCCAATAATGTAATTATAGAAACACAACTCAAGGCCAGCTGCAGAGGCTCACACCTTGCACTTTGGGAAGTCGAGGAAAGAGGATCGTGTAAGTCAAAGAGTTCAAGAAACACAACTCAAGTCTGTGATTGCTTTGTAGATAATTGCTACTTCTGTGTGCCATACTGATGCCCACGTTATCGATCCTAAATTTAAGGATGTTCATCTCCCAGTTATCCTTGGCCATGAGGGTGCAGGGATTGTGGAAAGTATTGGGCCAGGAGTGACCAACTTCAAACCAGGTATTTTATTTTATTCCAGTGACATAGAAATGCCAGGCTATTTCAGGTATAATTCTTGATAGAGTCCTGACTTTGCACTCTACAATTGATTTCTGCTTACACAGGGAGACCATCTTTTCCAAAGTAGAACTGAGACACACAATCTATCACTATCTAACAGTGGGGCAAAATATTTGAAACCAAAGCTTTTTAATAAATTCTGGAAATTTGGGGTGCTTTATTTATATACAGCACTGAGTAATTGTCCTATGAAGCTAAATTACAAGGTTAACTTAAACTGAAACTTCCATTTTAAACAAATGACACTTTATAACAACTTTCACATAAAACAGAAAACTATTTTAATAGTATATAAAAAATGAGGATTTAGAGATAGCTTAAGTGAGAGATGCAGAGGATGCAAAAAATGTATACACATTTTAAGAAAGGAAAAACCGTATTAAAACTGTAATACTCAATATATACCAATAACAAAAGATGAATACAAGTCACATTTGACTTCTTCAACTACAAGAGGTGCTCAAAGTGGTTACCATCAGTGTCCAGACACTTCTGATTACGGTGAACTAAAAGTAATACAGAGCTAACATCTCTTAAAATGTATATACATTTTTGGCACCCTCAGTGCAGTATTATACATATGTCAAGGTTAGCTGAAGTGTCTTTTTGGAAATTTTTAAGATTAAAAAAATACCTAAATGAAGCACACCGCCAACTGGAATTATTTACTCCACATTTTAGAACAGACCCACCAAATACTGGAATATGGGCTATGTAACCTTCACTTATCAGGATGAATGAACCATGTCATTCTTTTCTCTTTAATGAGAATGCTCCAAACTTAGAGGTTTATTAGTATCTTTCCATCCCAAAAAAGACTATATAAACAAATTGCTCCCCCAAATTTTGCATCCATGAAAGAGTCTGGCCAGTGAGTTTCCTTTAGTCCTAACTCTGCCACACTAGCTGTGTGACCTTGGTCAGTTATGTTACTTTTCTGGGATTCCACTCAGATTTTTGTTTTCTAAAGTGTGGATAATAACAGTACCTATCTCAGAGAGTTGTTCTGAGAATTAAGTGAGATGACACATGTCAGTAGTGAGAAAATGTGGAATTTGAGAGCGAATCTAAATGGTGAAACATGGCAATGACATAAAGCTGACTCTATATCTAACCTATTATTATTCACCTCTCCTATTATATAAGGATGTTCTGGGGGGAGGGAGGGTGTTTGTTTGGGTGGTTTTTTGTTTTTGTTTTTTTGAGTTGGAGTCTCTCTGTTGTCCAGGCTGGAGTGCAGTGGCACGCTCACAGCCACCTCAGCCTCGACCTGCTGGACTCAGGTGATCCTTCCACCTCAGCCTTCCAAGTAGCTGGAACTACAGGCATGCACCACCACGCCTGGCTAATTTTTCTGATTTGTTGTAGAGATGAGGTCTCGCCAAGTTGCCGAGGCTGGTCTCGAACCCGTGGGCTCAGGCAGTCCTCTCACCTTAGTCTCCCAAAGTGCTGGGATTATAGGTGTGAGCCACCACACCCAGCCGGATGTTCTGTTTTATGCAAGGTGATTGGAGATGTGATTTTAAAAAAACAGAGAGTCATGTTGTAGATAGTTGCAATGACAGCAGAATCTCAAGCAGGAATCTGCATCTGATGATATCAATACAGATTTGTTGCTTGACTGTGCAGCAGAGTAATTTTTTAAAAGTACAACACATGCAATACTTGGGGGAATCTGCAATCTTGTAAGGTAATGCAATATTGTAACCACCTGTACTTTCTGCAGAATATGAAGTGCATACTATAAAGAAATTGTGTTTTCCACTGACTTATCTGGTAGATGCTATAAATAACATCTCAGGCACTATCCAATATATGGCCTTTCTTCCTAGGTGACAAAGTAATTCCACTCTATGCATCTCAATGTAGAAAATGCAAGTTTTGTCTGAGTCCACTCACAAATATTTGTGGAAAACTCAGGTAAGCTCTACACACTGTTAGTAAGGGTATACATTCCATACAAATATTTTGGGCAGCACATTGGCAGAACCTAATGGAGCTGAAGAGGCGTAAGCCTTCTACCCATCAATTCTACTCATAGGTTACACAAGAAAGAAACGCATGCTAGAATGCTAATAGCAAACAATTAAAAACAACACAAATGCCCATCAATAAGAAAATGTATTTTAAAACTGCTATGTAGTAACACAATGGAGTACTATGTAACAATGAAAATGATGAAACTTGAAATACATGCGTTAACACAGAATAATCTCACACAAACAAGTTGCTGATAGATATATTTAGCAAGGTGTCATATATAAAAACAATACTATACATTGTGTATGGTTAGTTATATGTGTATGTAGTAAAAGTATAAATAAATCACTGGAATAATAAATGCCAAATCCAGAATAATAGCTACTTCTACAGGGATGAGAGAGGGATGCAGAGAGGAACAGTAAAGTTATTTATGCCAAGCCACATAGATACATATCTTAGAACCAGGTTGCTAATGCAAGCAGTACAGCTCCAGAATCTAAAATCTTGAACACCTCATTTTTGCTTTACTAAGACTATGGAAGGATCCCCTTGTCCTTGAGGTGAATTGAGAGTAGTTGTTTAAAAAGCTGAAACTGCACTGCTCTTACGTCTATTACTGTGCCACAATTTTTTCATCTATAAAATAGGGGTAAACCATGTCTACTTCATAAGATTGTTGTAGATATTCAAAAAACTAATACACTCTTTTGCAATCCTTTAATGAAGTAATGGATTTAAACAATTATCAAAAATCATTTCTAATACAATGATAAAAAGAGAGATAATTAGATATTATGCCCTTTCAGATGAACTACATAACAACACCTTATAAAGTATTCCAGCAAAAATGTAACACCTGAGTCAGATCAAGTGTTTAGATCAAAAGTACTAATTTAAGAGGAAATACAGGGACAGAGAAATATGTTAAACTAGATTACAGGAATGTAATCAGCAAAATCCAGGATGAGAAAAACTTTGTAGGACAAATGACTCAGCTTCTTCAACAAGTAAACTGCAAGGCGGAAAAGGGTAGAAAGGAAGAAATCTAGAATTTAAGACACTTAAGAGACATATCAACCAAAAACAGTGACCTAAAAGAATCTTTAAGCGATACGCACTGAAATATTTACAGGTTAACGAGTGATGTCTGGGATTTGCTTCAAAATATTCCAGTGCAGGGGAGGGAACTGGTATTCTGGAGGAGTAGTTGTCCAGGAGTTAATAGTTACTGGAACTGGCAGATGAGTACATGAGGGTTCATTAAGCTATTCCTTCTATTTTTATATTTGTTTGAATGTTGCATAACAAAAAAAATTGTGAGTTAATATGTGTAAAACCCTTAAAAGCATTTCTGACACACCAAAAACATGCAATAAGTTTGTTGTTATTATGTTTAAAATACTTCCTATATATTATGTGTAAAGTCTTAAGTTTTTTTCTCAATTTTTCCATCTTCTAAAATTGTCACGACAAGTGTACAATGCTCAACATATTTTTTGAAAGTGATCACTGTTCCATTTACATTCTCTTTCTTTGTATATCTCTCTTTTTTTAATTTTCTAGACTACTTAAAAATCCTGTTGCTGATCAAGCAGTAATGGATGACAAAACCAGCAGGTTTACCTGCAAAGGAAAATCAATTTACCATTTCATGGGAACCAGTACATTCACTCAGTACACTGTGGTGTCAGATATTAATCTTGCCAAAATAGATGATGATGCAAATTTAGAGAGAGTTTGTCTGATTGGTTGTGGATTTGCAACTGGCTACGGGGCTGCAATCAACACTGCCAAGGTAAATGGCTAAGCACCAGGTTGTGGGAAACACATTACTAGGAGGCAGTGTGATGTAAAGGAACTAGAGTTAATGTCTTCAACATCTGGCTATGTCATGTATTACCTCTGTGATTCTAGGCAAGTTATTTAACCTCTCTAGAATAATTTCTACAATAGTTATGGGGATAATTAGAGCCGATTATGTTGGGTTGATGCATAAATTTGTAGCATTTTTGGCTTGCCCATGTAACACAAATGTCATGGCAATGGTTGACTGATCACAGTTCGTCACATTTGTCAATTTTTGTGTGGACTGATATGAATCATTGTGAATTAAAGCATTTAAATAATCTTCACCAAAACCACATTGTCATCCTGAACGTGAAGAATCACTCAGGTCAAAGTGGCCCTCTTTGAAACAACAAAACCGTGGGTTTTTGTTTGTTTTTTGCCATGCTTTCTCCAATGGCATTCTCCCTGTACGTGGCACAAATGTCTTGAGCCACCTTGGCTGCCGTTACTCCTCTGTTAAACTCAAACAGAAGAATATGTTGGAAGTGTTCATTTTTCCCACTTCGCACTCCATCGTCTTTAGCCACAAATAGCTCTAACTTTTTTCAAATCTGCCAAATGCAAGGCATATTCACAAGCACAACATTGTCGCTCCAGATGACAAATGACAAATTATATATACAGACTCCCAACACCGCAGGGCATACAAACGCTACAAACTTATGCATCAACTAGTATATGTAAAGCATCTAACCCAGTAGCCAGCATATAGTTGGCACCTAGGATATATTCCATTCTATACTAGCATATTAGGTTGCAGGACATCCCTAATTTAAACAAAGCCTTCTTAAATATGTCTCCTAAATATGAACGCCCGAAAAGAATCTTTTAGAGATATATACTGAAATCCTAGGACAGCTGACCCAGTCGAAGAGCAATAGCAACCGCAGAAACCTACTCCCATCTGCATACACACAACTAACCCTGCCTGCTCCCTGATGCTACAGATTTCTCTCCCTCCATCAGTAGTAATTTATCTCTGCTTGCCATCCTGTCCTTCTATGGCGTCAAAGGAGGATCTCTGATGCTGGCAAAATGTGTCCCTGGAAGCTCATGTGAGAATTCAGGAACTCTTACAAAGCTGTCTAAGTCAAAACTAGAGAGATGTCAAAGAGGCATCCCACAATTGGACGCCTCAAGCAACCTCCCTTATTTTGAGCCTCTCTGACATCAGTCTTTATCCCTAACTCGAAACTACAAAACGCAGCCAGGGTGATCTTTCAAACAACAAATCTTTCAAACAACAGATCTGAAGATGTCCTTTTTCTTGCACTATTTCCTTTTTCACTCAGAGTGAGCTCAGGTTCCTCCATAGGTTACAGTGACTCCCTACTTCTGTCTTTCCACTGCTCACTGTTCCCTGGCTCTGCCCTGGGTCTCCAGGTTCTGGTCACTATGGTCTCTGGGCTTTCCATCCTGCCACCAACATTGCAAAGAAGACTCCCCCAACTCCTGGCTGACTCACTTAGATATCACTTCCTGTAAGAGACCTGCTTCAGCCTCTCAGGCATGCATTGAGTGTCCTTCCTAATTTTACCCTGTCTTTATTTTATGTGTTTTTCCCTGTCTTCATTTTTATCACACTCTGGAGAAACTTCCTATTTATTTCTTTATCCTTTGATACCATTTGTTCCTTGAGAGCAATAACTCTGTTGTTCATTGAGCTATCTCCAGAGGCTGACACCATGCCTGACACACAATAGGAATTAATAAATGAATGGATATAGACAGATGCACATGAAACCCTTAAAACATCCTGGTGAGGCTTAGCCCTCAGCTTTGTCACCCAGAAGTTCCTTTTATTTTATTTTATTTATTTATTTTGAGTCAGGATCTCACTACACCCAGGCCAGAGTGCAATGGCACAATCACAGCTCACCACAGCCTAAACCTTCTGGGTTCAGGCAATCCTTCCACCTAAGCCTCTTAAGCGGCTGGGACTACAAGCATATGCCACCAAGCTGGGCTAAATTTTTTTTTTGGTAGAGATGAGGTCTCGCTATGTGCCCAGACTGGTGTCGTACTTCTGGGCTCAAGTAATCCTCCTGCCTTGGCCTCCCAAAGTGCTGGGATAACAGGCATGAGCCACCACGCCCAGTCAGAAATTTCTTTTTATCTGGTTACCTAGAGTTGTTCAGTGACACAGAAACAAAGTCAGCCACACCAAAACAAGATTCTAATCTAGTATCCAAGATACAAAGTATGACTTTTCATTGAGAATTTCATCTGTCATGCAGACAGAAATGCTACTCTTTACTATAAGCACATTCTTTCCCTTTAAAAATGTATCCATTCATCCCATCATTTATTAATAAAAAAATTATATGGGAAATACAATTACAGTCTGAAGGCTGTTAGGGAAAGGGTACCAGTAGCTGGGTGGAGTAAACAGCTGATGTGAGAATGACCATCAAAGCTTGTTCTCTGCTAGACAGCACTGGAGACCAGAGAAGCATCACTTTTCTGCCCTCCTCTTCTGGACTCCATGCAGTCCCTTTCTTCCACTACTCCAGTCCTTTTAAGGGAGAGTTGCACTAGAAACTCAGCTACCACTTTATTATTTATTTATTTGTCACTAATAAACATTGCATGTATTGGGGGTATAATGTGATGTTTTGATATATGTACACATTGTGGAATAATTAAATCAAGTAATAGCATTGTCATCACCTTACATACTTGCCATTTTTTGTAGCGAAACCATTTAAAAATCTATTCTTTGCGCAATTTTCAAATATATAGTATATTATTATTCACTGTAGTCACCATACTGCACAACAGATTTCCAGAGTTATTCCTGCTGTCTAATTGTATCTTTGTATCCTTTGACCAACATCTTTTCATTCCCCATCCTTCCCCCTGCCCCCAGACTCTGGTAACCACCATTCTAGCCTCTGCTTCCATGAGTCTGGCTTTTTTAGCTCCTGCATATAAGTGAGATTGTGCAGTATCTGTCTTTCTGTGCCTGGCATATTTCACTTAGATTAATGTCCTCCAAGTTTATCCATGTTGTCACATATGACAAAAATTTCTTCTTTTTTAAGACTGAATAAGTATTCCATGGTGTATATATACCACATTTTCTTTATTCATTCATCTACTTATGGACACAGGTTGATTCTGTACCTTGGCTATTATGAATAATGCTGCAGGGAGCCTGGATGTGTAGATCTCATTTCCTTTGGATATAATCACTTCCGGTTATATCCACTTAAGTTGACGTAACCCCAGGACTGGTTCTTCCCACTGTTAAAGAAGAGATCCTACCTGCTAAACCATATTATGAGAAGCTCGAAGAAGAGAAATGAATCTGATAGGAATAAATTAAAGACAGGGAGGTATCAGTAAATCTGCCCAAAAGGCAATAATAAAGTTTAACTTCCAGAAAGAAAATACTACTGTACCGCTCCGTATTATTGGGGACACCCCAGAATCACCGGAAATCTTATTTCTTTTTAATTTTATTTCACCCTTTTCTGCCACAGAGATTTTCAAAAGTGTGAGAGTGTACTCTTGCAGTGATACTCATACACTGTGTGTAGCCCTATTTGCAAATTGTGACTCCCCTTTGAGTACTACAGGCAAAGGCACCTTTACACACAGAGGTCCATACAAATAGTGCAGAATATTCCATTTGTAAATGTGAGCTGGCCTGTGAATCCAACCTGTTACAACATTGCTGTGATGGGAAAAATGCATTTCTACTTCCAAAGAGACAAGCTCTCTTTAACCCAAACTCTAGAGAAATATATTAGGAAACATACTAAACATGTGCCCTGATAGTATAGTAAACAGGCCATAATAAGGACAATATTCTTAATATTTGCAAAATATATATTTGTAATTCCCTAGGTAGCAAAAGCCAGAGTATGCATGCCTAATGTTATGCATAAATTAAAGTAAAAGATGTGTATTCTCTCTGTTCCTTAGTAACTTTGTTTCCAATTTAGACTGTATTCACACTGCTCTTGGGCAGATTTTTTCTTTTCCTTCTGTTTGTGCTTTAATCCTAAATTCTCATCCTCATTAGAAAATATAAATTAATATTTTAAGTATATCTTTGTAGTATTTTTCTACCACTTTACTATTCTGTAGAATAACATATTCCTGTTGTAATATCTTGTCTTACCATCTTGTATGTTGTTTCCATTTAATTCAAGGTAACAAAAATTTGTTTAAACATATAAGATTAAACAAATTAAACACATTAAAGATTCAAAATACAGAAGACTCCCTGATAACAATGTAGAAGATTAAAAATCTCTGCCTTCACAAAATTTAGTCTTTTAAAGAAATACACACACGTACTCACACTCAAAAATTAAGGCAGATTATAAATTACATGATCTAGGAAAAACAAAAGGTAGGCACTGATTTCTGATTGAACATTCAAGAAAGTTTCATAGAGAGAATGCCCTTGAAGTGGGGCCGAGGAATGTAGGTTTATTTTATTTAAATAAAGATGAAAAGTATATTAGGCAAAGGGAACAGCGTGAATTAAGGCATGAGGAAAGTGCAACAATTTGTTGTGAGTGTTGTACTGAGACTACCATGAAGATGAACATGGAATGTAAACAGAGTTCAGACAATAAAAATCCTTCAATGCCATGCAAGGACATTTGGACTTCATTCCATTTAAATGAGGTGATGATTTGGAATAATCAAGTGAGTCACTATATTATTAACACAATTAAATGAAGTCTATTGGAAATACAGATGCCAAATTACTCATGATCTGATTTTAAAAGGAAAACAATAAGCCCTTTAGAATGTGAGGGTTTTCAAATTTTGTTCTGATAACACTGAAGGGAAAAGTAAAACACGGGAATTATTTTCACTTGGGTTTGTTTCTTATGAGCTGATAATCTTAATGGTCCTTAAATGATGATCCAAATTTAGTAGTAATGCATTCATTTTCACATTGGCAGATGTCTTCCACTGGCTATATCATATACAGTTTTATAACAGGAAAGTCTTTAATTCATATGCCATGCCTGCACCTCCCTCTCACCCTTAAAAGAAAAAAAAAGTAGGGTCAGCTGCTTTAAAAGTTACTTTATAATTTTTCTGTCTGTAGGTCACTCCTGGTTCTACCTGTGCGGTCTTTGGCCTAGGAGGCGTGGGGCTTTCTGCTGTAATGGGTTGTAAAGCGGCAGGCGCTTCCAGAATCATAGCTATTGACATCAACAGTGACAAGTTTATAAAAGCCAAAGCCCTGGGCGCCACTGACTGCCTCAATCCTAGAACCCTACACAAACCCATCCAGGATGTCATCGTTGAGTTGACCAATGGAGGTGTGGATTTTGCCTTTGACTGTGTAGGTGGATCTGAAGTCATGGTAAGTATATTTTTTCCTTGGATCTAATGTTCTTTTTATTCTTTGGCCATCAAATAATAGGGGACAGTGTCCAATATTGTAGCTGTAATTGTTCCTTCTTAATATTTTCAAAAGTGGTGACAGGGAAATAGAATTGTCAGCTACAATCATCTCCCAACCCCTCAGCTATCCAACATTTCCTTCAGTGCCAACTGATGTGTCACCTCCCCCCAAATGCCACTACTACTTTTGTGGGTTAAGATAAGCAGCCATACGAGCACTATTTGTAGATTTTTTATAGATGTTGATTTGGAGGGGGGGTCCCTTTAAAAAGCTTAATATTAGTGACTGAAAATTGTATTTCCTAGTTTTTTTTCATGATAATTCCAATTTCCTATTTCTTAAGGACAATTTTGGAGATTTTTAATGAGCTAAAGAAATGTTCCTTTTGACTATTAAGTGAGATAAAATGGCAAGTGCACTAACTAAGTGGCAGGACTCTTTTGCAAATTAATTAATGCAAGGCATAAATAAGTAGAAATAAGTACCTGTTCTGCTTCACTATTTTATATATTATATGCATGGTATTAATATTTGTTAATAATATAGTATATCTTTTATATCATAATACATGACATTTTTATAAAATTATTTATTGAAATTAAAAGCATCAATGTATGTGTATACTGATATAATATTCACACATTTATAGATGTACATAATAGATAATATTTATTAATAATTGTATTATATAGTATACATTATAGAACAATCTATTATAAGTAATGTTTATTAATGTTAATAGATATTTCTAATAGTACTTAATATTAATGTGTTATTACTATTTCAATTTCTTCTTCTACATGAATCTCACCCAAAACTTAAGAAAAAACTTAGAAATTAACATTTAAAAGTATTTGTGCTATATGAGAACCCCCCCCAAAAAAATACAGAAAAAGCCAATTTAGAGGAAGGAATAAGAGAATGTGACTGGTACTTCCTAACAGCTGCAAGGCATCTACTCTCATCTTAAAAACTAGAGCAGGGAGAGATTAGCAACCTGCTAGCAATCCATTTCTTTCCATCAGAACGGGATGCAAAATTAGGTCTGAAATTTGAAACATTCTATATCTGAAAAAAAAAACCCCACAAAATTTGTCTTTTTTTTTTCCTGAACACTACAACTTTGTATCACTCAGATTTCTTCTTGACTCAAAACAGGATACATATGACAGGGTGCTTCTGAGTGTGGGGCTCTGAGTGACTGCACTGGTGTCACACCCATGAAACCAACCCTGTCTCTTCTTCTACCGAAAGTGGGGTGAAGCCAACCACAACATACAGACAATATACGGCAAAGTTAGCTTGCTAGAGTGTCCAGCTTGCTAGAGTGCATCAAAGGGGCTACAAAATTAGGTCCAAATGATATATTTGAAACTTTCTATATTTCAAAAATATAATCAAAATTTGAAAGTCTTTTTATGGAAAAGTTAGCTCGCTAGAGGGCCCAGCCTTATCTCCAAAGTATCCGTGAATATCACCTAATGCATATTTCCTCAAAGACACTAAGCAGAGTTTTGGTGATTTTTTTTTAAGTGAAATGACCAAATTCATCAACCGAATTATCTGCCTGTTGAATCTTCTTATTCAATTAGTAGAGCTATGAC
>CAUYQG010288158.1:0-15274 GCA_963574415.1 Tarsius wallacei | reverse complement strand
CTATCACCATACCCAAAAATCAACTCTAAATGGATCAAATACCTAAATGTAAAACCTCAAACTATAAGAACCTTAGAAAATGCAGGAGACACCCTTATGGAAATTAGAACTGGCAACCAATTCCTGATCAAAACCCCAAGTGCCTATGCCATAAGAGATAAGATAGACAAGTGGAGCCTCATCACACTGACAAGGTTCTGCAAAGCCAAAGAAGTCATCAAGAGAACAGGGAGACAGCCCACAGACTGGGAAAAAATATTTGCTAACAATATGTCTGACAACGGCCTAACATCTAGGACCTACAAGGAACTCAAATGTGTTGAAAAGAAAAAAAAACAAACAGTCCCATTACAAAGTGGGCAAAAGATGTGAATAGACAGTTCTCAAAAGAAGACATACGAGCAGCCAACAGACACATGAAAAAACGTTCAGTCTCACTAGTCATCAAAGAAATGCAAATTAAAACCACACTGAGATACCATCTAACTCCAGTCAGGATGGCTATTATAAATAACTCAAAAAACAACAGATGCTGGAGAGGATGCAGTGAGAAGGGAACACTTCTACACTGTTGGCGGGAGTGTAAACTAGTACAGCCGCTGTGGAAGATAGTGTGGTAATTCTTAAAAGATCTAAAAATCGACCTTCCATATGACCTTGCAATCCCCCAAAACAAAGAACTGAGTATCATATGTTCTCACTCATAAGCGGACCTTGAACAATTATCATAATACTATAAGAAAATGATTCGCAGTAGCGGGGAAACTGCTGGGAGAGGGGCCAGGAAGTGGGATTGGCCGTAGTGGAAATCTGCCTGGAAAAGGGAGGGGGGCACACCTCATCAAAAAGGGTACCTGCATAATGAACATTTATATACCTAACCCTGAATTATACCCTGCATCTTTAAAATAAAAAAATTGAAAGTTTAAAAAAAAACTTCTTTCTACCAGTTCCCTGCCCCTTTGATTTATCTGTATCAAGGATGAGTAGCGGAGATTTACTGAGACCATAACAATCTCAGTGGTGAAGCTTCACCTCACTCTAGTACCCTTGTATTCTGTCCTTGTTCCTCCTCCTATAAAAATCTGCACTGAGCTACAGGTCTATACACTCACTTGCTCAAATGGTTGACTGAGAAAGATCATGGGAGTCCTTGAATGCCAGGATGAGGATTCTGGGTCATGCAACAGTGAGGGAGAGGTGAGGCCACTGATGATTCCTGAGCAAAAAGGATGCTAAGTTATGTTTGAAGAATATCTGTCTGTTGACTGGGTAAAATTATGCGGGTGTAAGGCAAGGAGGTAGCCATGTGAAAAAAAGATCGGATGTGAAAGAGGTTGCAGTGAAAGCACCCCTGAGATCTTGCAGCAAATGGACAGGGAAGTGGGAGGGGCTGGAGTGAGTCAAAGGGGACCCTGCAGAGTACGAAGCACATTAAAGAAGGGCTGGTTGGGGATGCAAAGTGAAAGACCAGGCACAAGTATCATATAATCCCACTTGCATGCCATATCTAGAAAAGGCAAATTCAGAGAGACAGAAGGTAGAGTGGGGTATCAGGGGAGCAGAAGGGGAGTGATTGCCTCATGGACATGGAATTTCTGCTTGGGATGATGGAAAAGCTCTGGAAATAGATAGCAGCGATGGTTACACTCATATTGGATGTATTTAATGCCGATGAGTTATATACTTGAAATGGTAAGTTTTTTGTTATGTGTATTTTGTTACAATAGAAAGTTTATCAAGCAAATACTGAAAAAGATATTCAACTAGGACAATTTATCCTACCAGATATGAAAAATGTATTACAAAATACTGTAATTAAAAGCGTCATAGTAGACCAACAATGAATGGACTTGTCTATCCTTTTCTGACAATTTGAAATATTTTATCATATCATAGATCCCTATATATTTTTGAATCTACAAATCTATCATTAAAACAAAATAGGTTATTCAAAAATAGATTCAAGTCTATAAGGAGTGGATTATTCCAAAACATATATTAGAACAGCTGGTTGGTCATATGGATAAAACAAAGCTAGATCTATATTGTGTTTCTTATACCCAGTTAAGCCTAGATAGATCTAACACTTAAATATTAATAATAAAACCAAATTAACTCAGTAGAAAGGAGAGGGATACAAGATCATTAGTAATAAAAACTAAATTTAGAAATCAATAATAAAAAAGACAGTACTAAAGATTTTTTTTGAGTTGGGGGTCTCACTTTGTCGCCCAGGCCGGAGTGCAGTGGCACAATCTCAGTTCACTGCAGCTTCAGTCTCCTGGGCTCAGGAGATCCTTCTGCTATAGCCTCCCAAGTAGCAGGAACTACTGACATGCACCACCAAGTCTAGCTTTTTTTTTTTTTTTGTAGAGATGAGGTATCACTACCCAAGTTGATCTTGAACTCCCAGACTCAAGCAATCCTCCTGGCTCGGCCTCTCAAAGTGCTGAGATTACAGGCATGAACCACCAAGTCCAGTCTCAAAAATGTTAATAAATGTAAATAGATACTGACTTTAAAGTAATGACTAATTTAGGAAAACTTATAAACAAAGTAAAACTAAAATACTAGACGAAGATTTGGAAGATGATAGTTAGCAAGATTATATTTAAAGACCTTGTATTGTTCAGAAGGCAGATAAAGTCACCAATTAATATTAGATATTGTAAATGTCTGCTTTCAATATTTAAGGGCTACCTCTATAGGGAAAGAAGTTTAGTGCATAAATTCCAAGCCCCTAGAAGGAAATATAGGGGAGGGAAAAGCAAACTCAATCAATCTAATAGAAGTTAGGAAAAGAGAAAAGAAAAGACATGGTTAAAAAAAATACAAAATATTTTCCTGAAACTCTATGCACACACACAAAACAATAAATAAAAAATAAATGACAGAAGTCCAAATATGCCAGTAATCACAATAGATGTAAATGGATCAAATTCATTACTGAAAGTCAGAATGTTAGATTGAGTGGGAGAAATGAACTACGGATTTACCAGAAATACATTTAAAGTAAAGCAATACAGAAAAGTTAAAAATAAAGGGCTGGAAAAAGATGTACAAGGAAAATACTAACCAAAGCTACTTTTAATATATTAATATGAGAGAACTTGGAAGGCTGACGTGGAAGGATCACCTAAGTCCAGCAGGTGGAGGCTGCAGTGGCTACAAGCATGACTTTGCACTCCAGCCTGGATGACAAGAGTAAGACTCTACCTCAAAAAAAAAAAAAAAAGACAGAAAAGGGAATTTAAGGCTCAAAACCATATAAAGATTAAAAATACTTCTGGTAATAAGACTAACCATGAACAAAATAAGGCAATCATATAGTAGGATGTAATGACAAGAGAGCCTCAAAATACATGAAATAAACTGTTAGGGCTATAAGGAGAAGTAGATAAAGTTTATCTTATTGAAAAACTGTAAACTCAAGAAATAAAATCTAGTAGGAATATCAAATATTTATATGGCACAATTAACTATATATACTCAATGAGAACACAGATTATTTTTATTTTTTAATTTATATTTAATTTTTTGAGTCAGAGTCTCACTCACCCAGGCTGGAGTGCAGTGGCTCGCTCATGACCACTGCAGCCTCGACCTGCTGGGCTCAGGTGATCCTTCCACCTCAGCCTTTTCAGGCATGCGCCACCATACCTGGCTAATATTTTGATTTATTGTAGAGACGAGGTCTCACCAAGTTGTCCACGCTGGTCTCAAACCCATGGGCTCAGGCATTTCTCTCACCTCAGCCTTCCAAAGTGTGTGCCACCAAGTCTGGCCTAATTTTTTTATTTATTGTAGAGACGAGGTCTCGCCATGTTGCCCAGGCTGGTTTCAAACCTCTGGACTCAGGCAATCCTCTCACCTCTGCCTCCCAAAGTGCTGGGATTACAGGCATAAACCACCGTGCCCAGCTAGAATTTCAGTTTGTAAAACTAAAAAGAGTTCTGAGGCTGGGTACTGTGGCTTATGCCTGTAATCTCAGCACTTTGGAAAGTGAAGGTGAGAGGACTGCCTGAGCCCAGGGACTCAAGACCAGCCTGGGCAACTTGGCAAGACCTCGTCTCTACAATAAATCAAAAAATTAGCTGGGAGTGGTGGTGCATGCCTGTAGTTCCTGTTACATGGAAGACTGAAATGGAAGGATCACTTGAGCCCAGCAGACCGAGGCTCCAACTCAAAAAAAAAGAAGAGTTCTGGAGATAAATGATGATGATGTTTACACAACAATGTAAATGTACTTAATATCACTGAACTGTAAATTTTAAAATATGCTTACAGCTGGGCGTGGTGGCTCATGTCTGTAATCCCAGTACTATGGGGAGGTGGAGGCAAGAGGATTGCCTGAGTCCAGGGGTTAGAGACCAGCCCAGGCAACTGGCAAGACCTCGTCTCTACAATAAATAAAAAAATTAGCCAGGTGTGGTGGCAAATGTCTGTGGTTCCAGCTAGTTGGAAGGTTGAGGCAGAAGGGTTACTGGAGCCCAGCAGGCTGTGGCTGCAATGGCCATGAACCTGCCACTGCACTCTAGCCTGGGTGACATAGTGAGATTCCAACTCAAAAAAAAAACCGAAAACAAAAAAATCCTCTGCCCAACAATGTCTAGCTATCCTCCAACCATTCTCCCTCAAAATAGAGATCAGACAAAACTGTGGCAAATTTCACCAAATATTCAAGGAGGTTAATTACTACTTTATATAAACTATTTCAGAAATGTGAAAAAAGTTCATGTAGTGAGGTATAGAATCTTGATCTTAAAATAAGACAAGGCTAGCACAAAAAAAGAAAATTATAAAACAGTCTCTCACCTGTAAGCAATGATGCCACATCATGTGGCTATGTTTGCAAGGTGTTATTATTTCCATTTTGTTTATGAGAAAAGTGAAGACACGTAGCCCTTTCCATGACTCAGAGAAGAGCTGACTGTAGTCTTCTACTCTGTTCTTTCCCAGCTACCTCCCAGCCTCTAGGGGGCGACTAGAAGCTAGGGTCCCTTTCCTCTAGTCTTCCACGACTCAGGGAATTTCCCATGGTGGGAGAAGACCTCTGGAATCTGAACTCACCAGGACGGGCTCTACCAGCTTCCCTTCTGGCATGACTGAGCGGTTCATCTTGGCAATATGCTCCAGAGTGGACAGGGCAGCCTGGGTGTTCCCGGTGGATACATTGAACCGCGCAGATTCAGGAATAAACTGGGCACAGATGACAAAGAGCATCAGGGTGGCTGCTGCCGCAGACCCCAGAAGTACAGCTATTATTGCTCCATACATTATGCAGTCCTAATTTCCTGAGACAGGAAGAGTATTTGGCCAGATCAAAGGCATACAATACAGCATATTCTGTTGAATTCAAAGTTGATTTGGAACAAAAGGGGTCATGCTCTCCTTATCATAGCCCCATATGGGATGACAGGAGGCTCACCTTGAAGGCCATGATGAGGATGATTCCTGGGATGGAGGCCATGCGGATAAGCCAACGCCACCCAAAGGTGGGGATGACCACAGAGGCCAGGCCAATGATGAGCAGTGAGCCTGCAAGCCAGAACACCTGGGGATGGAGGGAGAAAGAGAAAGGTTGAAGTCCTCCTGTCCCATGGGCTTTACATTTCCTCTTTGGGAGCCACCTCATCCAGTATTGTGCCATTGTTGAAGATGGGAAAGAGTCTTTGAGGACAAGAAAATTCAGGTTCCACTCTCAGCACTACCTGTAATGACCCAGATGCATTGGAGAAGTCACTTCACTGCTCAGTTTGTTGTTTGTAAGTGAGAGACCCAGCTGGGGAGAAAGGGTCAGTAATATCACCAAACTTTTTTTTTTCTGAGTCAGAGTCAGACTGGAGTGCGGTGGCACCCTCATGGCCACCTCAGCTTTGAATTGCTGGACTCAGAGGATCCTTCCACCTCAGTCTTCCAAGTAGCTGGAACCACAGGCATGTGCCACCATGCCCAGCTAATTTCTGGATTTATTGTAGAGACAAGGTCTCACCATGTTGCTTGGGCTATCACCAAACTAAAAAATATGGGACCCCGTGAAATCTCAGACATTAACTATTTTTTCATTGAATAGATAATACACTGACTGGATCATAATTCACAAGGCACAAAGGAAACACCTGTGAAGATACTCTCTTCTTCTAGTTTCCTGCCTTCCAATTTCCCTTCTCAGAAGGAATCAATGTTACCCATTCCTTCCAGATCCTTCCTAAGCTGCTCAAAGTATATAGAAGTTAATAATGATGTATTTTGTTCTTTTTTTTCCCACAAATGGTATCACAGTACATATTGCACCACACTTTGCTTTTTGTTCATTTTATATCAGCAAGTAACATGGAGCCCACTACGGCCAAGCCCCATTGGTTAGGAATTAGAACAACTTCAAGTCTTAGCCTGCCCATTATTCCCCCACCCGCAGATGAGGAGTAACAATAACTCCATCCCACCTCACAGAGATGGAAAAAAGAATAGAAGACTCTCTGGGCGGACTAGTTAAGGGGTGACTATTTCTTCACTAAAGAATTACACTACAAAAAAACCAAATAAGATTATTTTAGAAAGTGACAAGGCCTACAAAGAAAATAGAATTATATGGTGGAGAGTGATCTGAGTCATCAGGAGCATTTCTGAAGAGGTAATAAATAAGACGGTCAGTAACAAGGCCACCACAGTAGACCAGGTGACAGATGAGGTAGCACTGAATGGGATTTTTAGTAGTGAAATCTTTTTTTTAAGGGGAGGTTAGTTTTATTTTATATTTAATTGATACATACTAATAGTACAAAAAGAATTTTTAACTGATGGATGTGGCACAAATTTTGGAGAAAAAGGTGACATAGTTTGCTGATGGACACTTGAATTGAGGGTTCGACAATAGAGGCTGGTTAGCAGGGCTAGCGATTGGTTGTGGGTGAGGGGCAGTGAGAGTCCAGGATGGGTCTTAAGTTGTGTCTTAGATGACTGAGGGGAGAGTGTTTACAACTAACTGTGAGACTGGAAACATGAAAATAGAAGGTTTTAGGGCAAGATGAAGAGACTGGTTCTGAGCACATTGTTTTTGAAGAGCCTGTAAATCATTGACATATATATTGGTCATTGGCTACACAGGTCTAATGTTTAAGGAAGCGCTCTTGGTTGTAAATAAAGATTTGCAGGTCATAAACATATAGATAGCTAAAAGCACTGGAGTAGATTATATGACTCAAGGAGACCTGGAAAATAATACTAGCAAGGAAAACACAAAACCAAGAAGCATGGCGAGGTGAGAAGGGCAGGTGGAAGAGAAAATATGCTCAGGTGAGCAGGACCATGCTCAGTAAAGAACACCAAATGTAAAATCTAAACACTAAGTGTTAGAAGTATGTGCTTCTCTCTTAACAAAGATGAAAAGAAGAGAGCTGGGAGGAATGGAAAGAGTTACTATTTGATGCTTGCTATGTTCTTGTTAATTTTTTCGTTATTGTCTAAGTTCAGTAACAAAAGAAAGAAACCTGAAAGTATTTTCCTACTGCTTTGTTTACTGCCAAATATATAAGACTTCAGTGGAAAGGGTCATCTTTTTCCTCATTCCTCTGAAAAAGTCAGGGCTTCTAGATAATCATAGATGGTAGAGGACACCTAGATTGACCTAGCTTCTGGATTCAAAACCTCTAATCCATGGCCGGGGGACCTGGGGAGGGCTTGGGAGCACCTCAATCTTCTCACCTGAATGAATGGCTTAGTAGCAGGGGCAATTAAGGCATGTTCTCTCAGGCATGAACTAGTTGTAGACTTGTGAATATTAGGATCTTTGGAAGGAAAGTAGATTACCCTAAAGGGGCTGATAGCTGGGACCTGCCTTTGAAGACTCAGTAGGGAAAGTTCAATCCAGATGCATTCCTGGGTTTCTGTCATTCCAGTGAAACCAGTCATTGGAACATTTCCTGGTAACTGTGTTGTAAATGCCACTCACTGTTGGATGGCAGAAGTCTTTGGCTCAGAAAACCTTGGAACTGGACCTCTGGCTTTAAGCATTCCTAGGGCTCTTTGGTGGCTGCCAAGTAGGCAGTATATTAACCAAAGACTGATCAACCAACCAGAAGAAAAACCACACACAGGCACACTTCAATTAATTATGCTTTGCTTCAGTGCACTTAGCAGATGTTGCAATTTTCTCAACATGTTTCTCAACTCAAGGAAGAGTCCCATGTTTCTCATTTTTAAACCAAGAGCTAGATATGACTATGTTCGGTGAGAAAGGCATGTCGAAAGCTGAGATAGGCCCAAAGGTAGGGCTCTTGTACCAAATAGTTAGCCAAGTTGTGAATGCAAAGAAAAAGTTCTTAAAGGCAATTAAAAGTGCTTTTCCAATGAACACACAAATGATAAGAAAGCAAAACAGCCTTCTTGCTGATGTGGAGAAAGTTTGAATGGTCTGGATAGAAAATTAAACCAGCCACAACATTCTCTACAACCACAGAGCAAGACCCTAACTCTTCAATTCTATGAAGGCAGAGAGGGAAGGAAGCTGAAGAAGAAAAGTTGGAAGCTAACAGAGATTGGTTCATGAGATTTAAGGAAAGAAGCCATCTCTATAATATAAAAGTGCAAGGTGAAGGAGCAAGTGCTGATGGAGAAGTTGCAGCAAGTTATCCAGAAGGTCTAGTTAAGGTCATTGATGAATGTGGCTACACTAAACAACAGATTTTCAATGTAGATGAAACAGCTTTCTATTGGAAGAATGTGCCATCTAGGACTAGCTAGAGAGGAGAAGTCAATGCCTGGCTTCAAAGTTTCAAAGGACTGGCTGCTTCTCTTGTTAGGGGCTAATGCAGTTGTTGAATTGAAGCTGAAGTCAATATTCACTGGTCATTCTGAAAGCCTAGGGCACGTAAGAATTATGCTAAATCTTGGGTACAAATATACACTTAGAAGAAATAAGACCTAGTGTTTGATAGAATAGTAGGGTGACTATTGTTAATATTAATTGACTGTACATTTTAAAAAGCTAGAAGAGAATAATTTGAAGGTTCGTAGTATACAGAAAAAATAAATATTTACAGTGATGGATATCCCAATTACCCCGATTTGATTATATGATGTTTCAAATTATCACATGTACTCCAAAAATATATATATCTCATGTATCAATAAAATAAATAAGTAAATAAATAAATTAAATTATACTAAATCTACTCTGCCTATGCTTTAGAAATGAAACAACAAAGTCTGGATGTTAGCACATCTGTTTATACTATGGTTTACTGAGAACTTTAAGCCCATTGTTGAGACCTACTTCTCAGGGAAAAAAAAGAATTATTTCAAAATATTACTGCTCATTGGCAATACACCTGATCACCCAAGAGCTCAGATGGAGATGTGATTAATATTGTTTTTATGCCTGCTAACACAACGTCCATTCTGCACCCTATGGATCAAGGAGTAATTTTGACTTCAAGTCTTATTATTTAAGAAACACATTTCATAAAGCTCTAACTGCCATAGATAATCATTTCTCTGCTGTATCTGAACATAATAAATTGAAAATCATCTGGAAACAATTCACCTTTCTAGATGCCATTAAGAACGTTTATGATTCATGGGAGGTAGTCAACATATCAACATTAACAGGAGTTTGGAAGAAGTTAATTCCAACCTCTTGGATAACTTTGAGGGGTTCAAGACTTCACTGGAAGAAGGAATTGCAGATGTGGTGAAAATAGCAAGAGAACTAGAATTTTAGAAGTGGAGCCTTAAGATGTGACTAAATTGCTGGAACCCATGATTAAACCTGAATGGATGAGGAGTTGTTTTTATTTCTCTGTGTGTGTGTGTGTGTGAGTGTGTGTGTGTGTGTGTGTGTGTGTGTGTGTGTTGGAGTCTCACTCTGTCACCCCGGCTGGAGTGCAGTGGCATGATCATGGCCACTGCAGCCTTGCCCTGCTGGGCTCAGGTGATCCTTCTGCCCCAGCCTTCCAAGTAGCTGGAACTACAGACATGCACTACCACACTTGGCTAATATTTTGATTTATTGTAGAGACAAGGTCTCACCAAGCTGACTAGGCTGGTCTCGAACCCCTGGGCTCAGGCAATCCTCTTGCCTTGGCCTCCCAAAGTGCTGAATTATAGGCTTGAGCCACCGAGCCTGGCCTGCAATAAAGTATTTTTAATTAAGCTATATATATTGTTTTTTAGACAAAATGCTATTGTACACTTATTAGACTACACTATAGTGTAAACATAACTTATAGACACCAAGAAACCAAAAAATTCATGTGACTTACTTCATTGAGATAGTCACTTTGTTGTGGTGATGATACCTAACCCACAATGTCTCCAAGTTATACCTGTATGTACTTCATATCTACAGGATGCAGAAGACTGAGCAGAACTTCAAGTTTACCTTACCTGAGACAAGGGTAGCATATAGCCTCGGTATTTTGTGGGCAAAAATTCAGTCTTTATGATTAACCTAAATGGGAAGAGAAAGGCCACAATAATTTTGTTTTCATAAAACCAAATAACCATTTTTTTTTTCTTTTGCTGAATACAAATATACGGGCCTATTCTATTGTCTGACAGCCCAGACCTTTCAAGGTCATGGCTTTGGAATCTAGAAAATAACTTTTTTTTTTTTTTTTTACACAATCTTAATTTTTCTTGTCACAGGGACCAGGAATCCAAAAGCATAGAAATTACATAAAAATGTCATTTTTGTAGCTAATATTCACATAAGAGATCAGTAAGAAGTAAACTAACAACTGCTCCTTTGTTTACATTTTTACTCCTAAGGTGATTTTAAACTTTCTGCCATTTAAGAAATATTAGCCTTATCTATTTTGCCAAGGGAAGCATTGGCAAAACGTTTTCCCAAGCCCAATTGCCTTTTCTAAAACCTACTTGGGAAATTCATATATTCTCAAGAGAAGATAGATAGCTTTTCAACTATTGACAAGTCAAAGCACAGATTTCTAATTAAGTATATATTAATTTTGAGAATAGAGGAATACACAGAATTGCATTCCATCAGTTTCCTCATTGTTCTTCCCTGTTGCTGTTATTAGCCAGAATTTGGGGCTTTAACATACTTTTTAGCCTGTTTCCTGAGGGATCTTTTAAAATTTTACTTAGCTTCTACTTCTTGAGGTCTCCAAAGCTCAAAGTTTAACATATGCCCCCAGGGAAGAACAATGCTTTCCCTAATATAAGAAGGCTATAATTAGGTGCTTTGACATCTCCTCATATATTTTAAGGATAACTTGCTCCAAGGAGAGCATAGCCTGAGGGAACCTGTTAATTTAAGGGCTCCCAAGGACCAGAACATTTGGCATAACAACTTTCACCCCATGCACAGTGAGATCTTACATACTTACCCAAGGGCAGAGAAAGACAGGCCACACATCTATTCCGTGTGCCTTATCCTGCTTTGCAAATTCACTTTGGCACAGTCTTAAGTCATGGGGAGATGACCCTTCAAAATTGTTATCCCTAAATGTTACAGGTACTTATGGGCAAACTAAACTCTTCCAACAACGTCTCAAAAAATTAATAAATTGTGTTTGGATCAACATTTGTTACCTACCTACCTAACGTGGTACTTTTTGTTAGTATTTGGTCTAACAAAATATTACTCGTCTAAAAAATAATGATTAGCCTTAGGAACAAAAATGCCAACATATGCTTGATTAATCTAACTCTGCAGGCCTCAGCACCAAGCATCATTTTGATAAGCAAGTTGCTCCTAGAGAAACAATAAATAAACAGTCATCACTAAAAACCAACAAAACAAAAAAGCACAAAATGAATGGGCGCAAGTGGAGTCTATAAATTAGCAGATTATTGATGCTCTTGGCCCTTCAAATACAGTGTATCTGCAGGTGTACATGCTTCTCTCTCAGATCCTTTGGATGACATCTTTACCCTTGTGCGTGGCCAGATACGCCGCAGCCCACCATCGTCCGCAGGAAGACAAACCAGATATACGAGGGGGCAAATGAGGTCAGCAAGGAGAAATAGGCTCCCCACAGGAACGAGATGAGCAAAATCTGAAGCAACAAAAGGGGACTTATTAATGGGACCTGCCTTGATGGGGGCAAGGGAGAAAACCTAACTTACTTTCCATTCAAATGATAGCAAGTTCACTGGGCTCTCACAATCAAACAGTACAACGCATGTCATTCCATTGTCTGAAAGCCCAGGCCTTTCAAGTTCACACCATTCCTTAAAACTGCCCTTCTGTGTCCACCCTCACAGGTGGCAGGAACATGAACTTGTATACCAGAAAACAAAAACATGCCCTCCTTACAGGGATTTTAGGACAATGAACCACATGTTGGAATGAGTTTAAGGAGAATATTTAAGGTATGAGAGGAGACCCAAAAAACCCCAGAATTATCTTTTAGGGGTCAGGTCCCTTGCAGTACAGGCTTTCCCCGCTAGGTAAATGTTCTAGGAACCCATTGGCATCAGTGTAACAGTTACTGTTGTGTGAGGCTGCATTCAGCTTCAGTGAATTTTTGGGGGGAGATTCCACATGTTTGCCTATTTTATGGGGAGTGATTTATGAATGCACCTGCTCACATTGCACTGAGTGTTCAGCAGTTTTTGACCAAAAACAGTATGACCCCTGTGTCCCATCCTCCCTATTCACCTCATCTTGCCCTGAACGACTTTTTTTTGTTCTCAAAGGGAAACATTTTGCATCACAACTGATGAGTTCAAAAATGTTTTGAGCAGTGGAAAAACCATCTCGACAAGTGTGTTGCAATTTGAGGAAAACTAGCCAGGCACGGTGGCACGTGCCTATGGCTCCAGGTACTTAGAAGGCTGAGGCAGAAAAATCACCTGAGCCTAGCAGGTCAAGGCTGCAGTGGCCATGAGCGTACCACTGCACTCCAGTCTGGGCAACAGAATAAGACTCGACTAAAAAAAAAAATTGAAATCCTCCTCGATTGTCCAACTCAGAGAAAACACTATTGACATTGTTTTATCTTATTTCCCCTTGCTTGTAAGGGAAAACAAATGTTTATTTCCTATAAAATATAGGAAATATAGGGGAAAGATATACTTTAATACATGTAAGATAGTACATAAGTCCTTCCCTTACTATTGAATTTTGAGGATGTTTCAGATCTCCTGATTATTAAAATAAGCTGTGATGGTATCCGTGCACAAATTGCTGTGCCCTCTCTGAAAACTTAAGCCAGCTATATTTCTGTTTTTTTCTTTTTTTCTTTTTTTTGAGTTGGAGTCTCACTCTGTTGCCCAGGCTGGAGGGCAGTGGCGCACTCACGGCCACCCCAGCATCAACCTGCTGGGCTCAGGCTATCCTTCCACCTCAGCCTTCCAAGTAGTTGGAACTACAGGAGCGTGCTCCCATGCCTGGCTAATTTTTTGATTTATTATAGAGACGAGTCTCACCAAGTTGCCCAGGCTGGTCTCAAATCCCTGGACTCAGGCAATCCTCTCATCTCGGCCTCCCAAAGCGGTGGGATTACAGGCTTGAGCCACCACACTTGGCCTAGCAAGTTATATTTCTGAAGACAAATTATTAGGTTAGCAGAATAGAAATTTCCAACTTTTCTGACCAAGATAATGGTCAGAAAAATTATACCAGTAGGATGTAATAATAAAAGATACAATGTATAATATTACATATACTATACATTAAGATATAATGATATGATACCAGTAAGGTGTAATGGGTGTGTCTATGTGCTTAAAAGCACGCAAATGTCTGTTTCAGCCATGCAGGATTCCTTAAGAAAATTTCCTTATGGATTTGATGTTTCATATGGATTTGATAAAGAAAGATTATATCTTGCTGTGTAATTTTATTTTATTTATTTATTTATTTTTTTGAGTTGGAGTCTCACTCTGTCGCCCAGACTGGAGTGCAGTGGCCACTCCCAGCCACCGCAGACTCGACCTGCTGGGCTCCGGCGATCCTTCCGCCTCAGCCTTCCAAGTAGCTGGAACTACAGGTGCGCACTACCACACCCAGCTAATTTTTTTTGATTTATTGTAGAGATGAGGTCTCACCAAGTTGCCTAGGCGGGTCTCGAACCCGCGGGCTCAGGCAATCCACTCACCTCAGCCTCCCAAGGCGCGGGATTACAGGTTGAGCCACCGAGCCCAGTGTAATTTTATTTTTGAGAGCCTCTGATAGCTTTAATTTATTTTCAATGTTTCTCGACCATTTGTATTTCTTTTATAAAATGCCTTTTTGGTGCTGGGCACAGTGGCTCAAGCCTGTAATCCCAGCACTTTGGGAGGTGGAGATGAGAAGATTCCTGAGCTCAGGGGTTCGAGATCAGCCTGAGCAACATTGTGAGACCTCATCTCTACAATAAATTTTTAAAGAATTGGCCAAGTGTGGTGGCACATGCTTGTAGTTCCAGCTACTTGGAAGGCTGAGGCAGTAGGATCACCTGAGCCCAGCAGGTTGACGTTGGGGTGGCCATGAGCATGCCATTGCACTCCAGCCTGGCGACAGAGTGAGGCTCCAACTAAAAAAAAAATGCCTTTTTTTTTTTTAATTTGAGATACTTGTGTTTTCATATTAATTTACAAGGGTCTATATTTTTACACAGCCATTCTATTAATGTCTTCCTTTGAGTTTCTCCCTTTGTGTTTATGCTTAGAGAGGACTTCATCAGAAATCAGACAAGAAAAGATGAGCGACCTGGGTTTGTAATCAGAAGACAATTTACATCTTGATATCTATTCTCAGTATGTGTGTGATCTTGAGCAAGTAGCTTAGTTTCAAAGCTACACCAAAGTTAACAAATACGTAGCTCCTTATGTTTATACCTGCAAATTCCCACATTCTGATATATTTTAACTATGCGCACCCATCAACCTGAGAAAGCAAAGTGGCTCAGAGCAGCCAGGAATGTGAGGTCTGCAAAATTTATTAGGCTCAGAGAGAAATGAACATGAGACTTCATTCAAGTTCCCCACACCCCAAAGGCATTTTGTTTTACCCTTTCTTCCCTGTAATTTCCAGACTACCTGATAAATTACCTGAAATGTAACCATGGGTTGCACTATGTGACCCTCACCCATTATCTTCATGTTCCCGGAATTCATGATATAAACAACAATGGATAGCCAGTGGGTAGCTTATGTTATGTTATGTTATGTTATGTTATTTTTTTTTTTTAATCGTCAGACAGGTATTATGCCAACATCATAATGAGGTTTGAGGGTAGCACATCTCACATATGCAGGTGAATATCCAGTCATCACACATAGTGAACTACAAAAGGATCATGTATGTTATTTTAATAAA
>CAUYQG010288156.1:0-10692 GCA_963574415.1 Tarsius wallacei | reverse complement strand
ACAAGGTCACTATATAATGATGAAAGTTTCAATCCATCAACAAGAAATATCCATCCTAAACATAAAGGCACCCAACATAGGAGCACCAAGGTTTATAAAGCAGCTTCTAGGTAAACTAAAAAAAGACATTGACTCAAACACTATCATAGTTGGGGATTTAAATACACCACTAACAACCCTAGATAGATCATCAGGGCAAAAAATCATCAAGGAGATCTGGAACCTCAACTTGATGCTTGACCAAATGGACTTAACAGATACCTACAGAACACTTCACCCAACAACTATAGAATAAACATTCTACTCATCACTACATGGAATGTACTCCAAGATCAACCACATCCTCAGACATAAGTCAAGCATAAACAAATTCCATAAGATCAAAATACTGCCATGTACCTTCTCAGCACAGTGGAATAAAAATAAATATCAACACCAACAAAACTACCCCCAAAAGCCACAAAGACATGGACACTAAACAGCATGATGCTGAACAACTCCTGGGTCAACACAGAAGTCAAAACAAAAATTAAAAGATTTCTGGAAACAAATGAAAATAAAGAAAAAAGAAAGTAGGAGTTGCAATCTTAATATCAGACAAAATATCATTTAAGTTATCAAAAATTTAAATTTTTCTTATTGAAAATCTCTGGGATACTATAAAATCAGTACTGAGAGGGCAATTCATTCCTTTACAAACACACATCAAGAAAATAGAAAGATCACAAGTTAACAGCCTAACAAATCACCTAAGGAAGTTGGAAAGACATGACCACCAAAACCCTAACTTCAGCAGAGAATCCAGATCACCAAAGTAAAAGTCCAAATACAGGATATAGAAGACAAAAAATATCATGGAAAAAAATCATTGAAACAAAAAGCTGGTTCTTTGACAAGATAAGATTGGTGGACTCCTAGTCAGATTGGCCAAGAAAAAGAAAGAAAAAGTCCAAATAATCACAATCAGAAATACAAAAGATCAAATCACAATGGACCCTGAAGAAATACAAAAAATTATCAGAAATAACTATGCATAACTGTATGGAAACAAACCTGAAAACCTAAATGAAACGGAGGGCTCTCTGACATCACACAAACTCCCAAAGTTGAAACAAGAAGAAATTGAGACATTAAATAGACCAATAATAAACCAGGAAATAGACTCCATCATAAGAAAGCTACCCACACACAAAAGAAAATTCCTGGATCAGATGGCTTTCCAACAGAGTTCTACAAAAATACAAGGAGGAGCTGAAACCAATCCTATCGAAAGTATTCAAGCAATCGAGAAAGACAACTCTCCCCAAATCATTTTATGAAGCTAACAGCACACTGATACTCAAACCAGGTAAAGATCCAACAAAGAAAGAGAGCTACAGGCCAATATCCCTGATGAACATAGATGCAAAAATACTCAACAAGATTTTAGCAAATCAGATCCAACAACACATCACAAAAATTGGCCACCATGACTAAGTAGGCTTCATCCATGGGATGCAAGACTGGTTCAACATCTGCAAGACCATAAATGTAAATAAATACATCAATAGATGTAAAAATAGAAAGCACATGATTAGATCGTTAAATACAGAAACAGATTTTGATAAAATCCAGCATCTCCTCCTGATAAAAACTGTCGAACACCTAGGGATAGAGGTAATATACCTCAAAATAGTAGGAGCCATCTACAATAAACCCCCAGCCAACATATTACTAAATGGACAAAAATTGGAAGCATTTCCCCTGAAAACTGGAACAAGACAAGGCTGCCCACTTTTATCCCTCTTGTTCAACATAGCATTGGAAGTCCTAGCTAGAGCAATCAGATAAGAGAAGGAAATCAGGAGTATCCAAGTAGGGAAAGAGGAGCTGATGATATGATTCTATACCTCAAAAATCCAAGAAAATCTGTCAAAAACCTTCTTGCACTGATAAGAACTTTGGCAAAGTCTCAGGGTACAAAATCAATGTGCAAAAGACAGTAGCATTCTTATACACCAAAAACAAACAGGCAAAAAGCCAAATAAAAAGCACAATCCCATTCACAATAACCACAAAAAAGATACCTCAGAATCTTCCTAATCAGGAAAGATGAAAACTACAAAGCATTGCTCAAAGAAATCCAAAATGACACAAACAAATGGAAAAATATTCCATGCTCATGGATTGGAAAAATCAACATTGTTAAGACATCCATCCTACCCAAGGTAATCTACAGATTTAACACAATACTCATTAAATTACCAGCAGCATTCTTCTCAGACCTGGAAACAGCAATACAAAAATTCATATGAAATCAGAAATGACCACGAAAAGTCAAAACAATCCTCAGCAAAAGAAACAAAGCAGGAGGTATCACACTTCCAGACTTTAAACTTTATTATAAGTCTTACACTAATCAAAACAGCCTTGTATTGGTACAAGAACAGGCATATAGACCATTGGATAGAGGGAAGCAAAACTTCAATTTCTCAACCAATTCATCTTCGACAAAGCCTCCACTAACAACTGCGGGGAGGGTGGAGAGTTTACTCAGTAAATGGTGCTAGAAAAACTGACTGACCACATGGAAAGTTAAAACAAGAACCCTACCTATCACCATACACAAAAATCAACTCTAAATGAATCAAAGACCTAAACGTAAAACCTAAATTATAAAAACCTTAGAAAATGCAGGAGACATCCTTATGGAAATTGGAACTGGCAACCAATTCCTGATCAAAACCTCAAATGCCAATGTCATAAGAGATAAGATAGACAAGTGGGACCACATCAAACATCTGTAAAGCCAAAGAAACCATCGAAAGAGGGGAGACAGTCCACAGACTGGGAAAAAATATTTGCCAACTGTATCTCTGACAAAGGCCTAACATCTAGGATCCACAAGGATCTCAAACATGCCAAAAAGAAAAAAAACAACAGTCCTATTAACAAGTGGGCAAAAGGTACAAATAGACACTTCTCAAAAGAAGACATATGAACAGCCAACAGATATATGAAAAAATGCTCAGCCTCTCTAATCATCAAAGAAATTCAATTAAAACTACACTGAGATACCACCTAACTCGTCAGGATGGCCATCATCAACAACTCAAAAAACAACAGATTCTGGAGAGAATGCAGGGAAAAGGGAACACTTCTACACTGTTGGTGAGAGTGTAAACTAGTACAACCTCTGTGGGAAACAGTGTGGCAATTTCTAAAATAGCTAAAAATCAACCTCCCATATGACCAAGCATTCCCTCTTCTGGGAGTATATCTGGAGGAACTCAAATCATTCTACAAAAAAAAATACCTGCACATGCAAGTTTATTGCAGCACAATTCACAATAGCAAAAACATGGAACCAACTGTGCTGCCCATCAAAAGTGTACTGGATTTTTTAAATGTGGTGCATATGCATGATGGATTATTACACAGCCATAAAGAAGGACAAAATTATGAACTTTGCAGCAACTTGGATGGATTTAGAGTCTAATACTCAGTGATCTATCACAGAAACACAGAACTGAGTACCATGTGTTCTCAATCATAAGCAGACCCTGAACAATTACCATAATACTATAAGAAAGAGTTTGGCAGTAGTGGGAAACTGCCAGGAGAGGGAGCAGGGGGTGAGGGGCAGGGACACATTTCATCAATAAGGGTGCCTGATCTCAAACCAGGTCACGTGGAGACCAGGAGGCCCAAGTTTTGCCTGTACAATGACCATTTGTATACCTAACCCTGAATCGTACCCCACATCTTTAAAATAATTTTTTTTAAAAAAGGGAAAAAATAAAATAATCTTTATATAGTCTCAGTACTTCGAGAGGACGAAGCAGGAGGATTGCTTGAGCCCAGGAGTTTGAGATCCGTCTAGGCAACTTAGTGAGACCTCATACAAAAAATCAAAACATTAGCCAGGCGTGGTGACGCATGTCTGTAGTCCCAGCTACTCAGGAGACTGAGATGGAATGATCACTTGAATTCAGGAGGTTGAGGCTGCAGTGAATGGTGACCGTGCCACTACACTCTAGCCTGAACAACAGAGTGAGATCATGTCTTTAAAAGAAGATGAAGAAGGAGAAGGCGGAGGAAGAGGAAGGACAGGAGGAGGAGGAGGAAGAGAAAAAGAGAGAGAGAGAGAGAACCTTAATCAGCTTAACAATACCTTATACAATACTAATAGGTTAATCTATCTATGCACACAAAAGTATATGGAGAATGAACCACACGAAGAGGACTGTGCTATATCTGAACATGATGAACAACAATGTGGTGGTAGAGGCTGGTGTGTAAACTAAAGGTCAGGAGCTGAATATCTTCATCATACTTTTCCAAACAATTCACTCTAGTCAAACTGCAAACACTGATCTCTTTGAAGAATCATTCATACGTATTTGGCTCTTTATCATTATTGTTAGCTCATGCAACCACAAAGCATTGGCACCGCACTGTATCGGTGGTACCCTATCCCCCCATGCCTCCCCACCCACCGTTCGCTGGGATTTCTTATCAGGGAAATATTTTCTTCAGACCATCCATGCAAATATTTCAAAATGCTCCTATTTCCAGTTAAATTCATTCTTTTATTTTCTGTTTCCTTTTGTTGTTATTTTGTTCCATTGGTCATACTTTATAAATGAAGAAGAATTACTTAAAATTGAAAAAAGAGATACTTCAAGCATTGAAATTTCAACTCCATACATATTCAAAGAGTGCAAAAGGTTATACTTCAGGGAGTACTAAAATTATTTAAGTTTTTTGGGGTTTTTTTTTTTTTCAAACAAATGCCAAGAACTGTATCTGCTAATAAGTTTTGCCCAGCTTGGAAACCAAACTCAGTCACAAAGTATGAGAATGCCAGATATACGACAATAAATATTTTTGGCATAGTTTCAAAGCTACATAATGCCAGACATAGACATGTAAAAGTAATGGCAAGAACTACAAAGATTATAAAAGAAATAAAGTCACAGTTCGTAATTCATATGATTATGTTCAATAGCAGGCTTAGACGGCTATTCACATAATAAGATCCACATGTAAAAGCATCAGCTTATTTTACTCAGTAAAAGATAACAAATATTAAAATGGCTTTTAAAAGTAAAATTTTGTTGAGAGCTTGTAAATATATTTTTGCAAGCTCAAGGAGAATAACTTAAAATTGTTTCTTGTTTCTATTTTGGTACTCAATCTCTGCTTCCTTTTTCATCACACTCTGAAAAATTAAGTAAAAAAAATTAGAAAATGCAATCTCAAAGCTTGAAACATCTTTTAAATATTGTCACTATAATCTGTGTATTAAAAATGAAATTTAGGGAGAAATGCCATTCTCTTGAAATTAAATAGTGCATTGCATTTAGAGAAAGGATGAGGAAAATATTGTCAGATGTTCAAGCCTTGGTTTGACTACTGGGTACACATTATGGGGCTCAAAGCCAAAGTGAATGAAATAGTCCAAAGCAATTTCATTGCATCCTCCTCTGCAAGATAAATATATAAGACTAGTTTTTAAAGGCAGGGATTCTAGCAATATTCTTTGGTACTTGGGATTTTTTTTAGACCCAAGAAAATCAAACTAAAGTTTGTGATGGGTTTGATTTTCAGAGATAACAGAGCTTGCTTTCGTGTTTTCCGTCTGCTTAATTTATGGATTAGAAGTGGTCCACCATCAGGGTGGGCTAATGAAAAGCAAGACTAGGGGGGAAAGCTAGTGGAAGAAGGATGGAGGAAACTGTAGAATCTGAGATAAACTGTCAGTCCTTTAGTCAAGATAGCCAGAACACCACAGCGCCAAGAACAACCAGCCGGGTTCACTTCTCAGTCACAAGCAATACTGTGAATTGTAGTTCATTTTTTTTCTTTTTAAAGAAATTGTGCCAAGAAAAAAAAAAATAGTAAGTAATTCAGTAGATAAACTGACAATAGTAACATTTTAAGGTTTTATATTAAATACAGTAAAATATTTTTGTCATTACTATAGGTCTATGTTGTATTGAGTTTTTATTTAGTTGTACAAAATGTAACAAACACTTTTACTCTTTTTCAACCCAGTGAAAATGTATAATGTAGAATAAGTTGCATAGCATCTCTTATCTATCAACCATTACAAAATAAAAACAATAGTGTTTTTGCAAACACATATTTTTCTTAGTTCAAAGTTTTGCATGAAATTTTTAAATAGCCCTCTAGCAAAGCACTGTTGTGTTGCAGACCTTTGTAATGCATTGGTGGTATATACACTTTTTCTTAGATGTAAAGGAAAATGTTTGTTACAAAAAGACACTTTCCGATTGAGTTCTATCCCCATTTACACATGGATCCCTTTAATGGATGTTGAGAGTCTTGATTTAGAACTTTTAATAGGCTCGTTTACATTTTGCAAATCTCTACCTTTGAAATAAAAATGCAGTGATCCACCCATCTGCAGACAATTAAGACCAGCAGCCAAGTATAAAAGGGTGGAGAACTTTTAATGGGTGTTTATAGATTGGAAGCACCGACCCCCTTTTAAATGAAAGAGGCCTAAGAAGAAATAGTAAGTGTTAAGGATAACCATGAAATTCATTTAACCCCCCAAGCAGAAGATCTGTTATCAAAGAATTAGCAGGATTCTACACCTTCCAACTTAAGGTTCTCAGTTTAAGTACTTAGCAAAAGTACTTAGAATAGAAATGTCTTATTTAGAAGTGTTTTGATTATAATTTTTTAGTCGCTTTAAGGTCAAAACACAAGCCAGCAGGAAGACCAACAGTAAGGTATGTGATATAAAAACAAATATTTCCATAAAATCTTTGCCCTAGCAAAAAGAGAAATTCTTAGTAGGTTCAAGGTGGGAATTTAGGGAATAGTATTTTTTTACAGGAAATACTGGTTAGGCGTTTTATATAGGGGGTTCTGCATTTGTGACGGGATAATTTGCTCTAAAATATGTGGGCAACCAGCCTAAATTCTCTAATTGAGTAGTTTGCTCATAACCCGAGGCCATTAGGTGAATGTAAACTGTTACAGGCTTAGTAAGAAAATAGTCCCATTAGGATTTTTGTATTTGTATGTGGTTGTGGGTTAGAGTAACTGTTTCCAAAATCATGGATTAATGAAAAGCTCTTTTTTTCTGAGTTTGCAAATACCAGCTTTGAAATGCTCAAACTCAAATTAAGCCAAGGATTCTTTTTTCTTTTCTTTTTTTTTTTTTTTTTTACAGTTTTACAAGATCAAGTCTCAACTATAAGTTCCATTGTAAGTTATCTGAAAAAAAGAGAGATATTTAATTGACTGGTTGCTCATAATAAAAGAAAACAACCATATTTTGTTTAATACTGTCATTCAAATACTTCGCTCGTGTCCTAAAATTTCCAGTATTGGCAAATGCCAAAGACCTTGGTGCACAGAAAATGGGTATGACTTTTACAAAATAAAGACTCATGCAGAAATTCAAAAAATGTCATATCCATGTATTTTAGATGCCACACGAGCTGTGCTTATGCTCCTATTTCTGTAAAGGAAAAGACAACTTTATGTGCAGCTGCTTGTGCGCAATCTTGACCTCCTCGCGTAATAGGTAATAGGTCTCTTCTCTTAAACCGTCTACTTCCTTTCCTGTTTTCCAATTCCTGTTCACTCATCGCACTGTGCTTTCTACTAGGTATGGTATACTTGTACAGCCCAGAGCAGGGCAAGGAAAAAACACAAAATAGACTACATACTGTTTCTTGAAATCAGTAACTGTAAACACAGAAGAAATTCAATCAAGGGAGGAAAATATCTGATCAAATATGTCAGATAAATTTAATAGACATACTCAAAATTGAAGTAATTCATGTGTCCTTTTTCATGTCTCTATTCCTCCTTTGAAATTGGCTCCAACACTAATAAGGCTGTAGGTACTAGTATTACATCAAATCTTCTTATAAAAATTGAATTACTCAAAAACTTTCTTTAGCAACTAAAAAAAATTCATGCCAATCTCTTACTTGAGACAATGCTAGGTGTTTTCATCAGCTGTTTAACTTTTTACTCTGTGGGGTTTTCTTTTTTTCATTTTAAAATGCCTCACTTCAAAACATTATAACACTACAGAAATAACCTAAATATAATTTGCCTAACAATTTAGTTGAAAAAAATCAGAATAATATTGAAGAAGCTTATTTTAGAAAAGAAAATACAAAGCAGAGGCTGGGCTCGGTGGCTCAGCCTGTAATCCCAGCACTTTGGGAGGCCTAGGCGAGTGGATTGCCTGAGCCCACGGTTTGGAGACCCACCCAGGCAACTTGGCAAGCCCTCGTCTCTACAGTAAATCAAAAATTAGCTGGACGCAGTAGCACGCCCCTGTAGTTCCAGCTACTTGGAAGGCTGAGGCAGAAGGATCGCCGGAGCCCAGCAGGTCGAGCTGCGGTGGCCAGGAGCATGCCACTGCACTCCAGTCTGGGCGACGGAGTGAGACTCCAACTCAAAAAAAAAGAAGAAAGAAAAAAGAAAATACAAAGCAAAATTGTTCTGAAAAGACTTGCAAGAACTGGAAAAAGAAACTCAGATCCATGAAAATCCATGAAGAAATAAAGGGTTCGAAGAGAGCCTTGCTCTACTGTGAAAGTATGTCCAAACGCTATACCTTGAAAGAAGAGTCAGAAGATTTCCAGAACGGTGTGATAATTTACAATAGCTTTTTAAAAAGGCTTTCTAAAATATAGTGGCAGAAAGAATGTATTTATTCTCTTCTTTGAGTTGATATTGAAGATAAAATGCCTGAATTTTAAATTTTGGAAGAATTGTGAGATAAGATTTGCTAAAAAGACTAATGATAAAGGAAACATAAATTGATTCTGGTAGCAACCTAATGGAGAAAAAGAATTTGTCATCGAACCTTTTCCCTTAAGTTTTCATTTTCAAAAATAATAAAATAATACTATAAAGAAAAAAAGTAGAGATTCATTAGATCCCTTCACATACCAGCTTACCTACATTCTTATTAACAGACATAACTAGGAAGTGTGTTAAGCACACAATGAAAATGGATATTTCCATGGAGAGCAATCACACCTGAAGTGACCAAAAACGCAGTAAAATTTTACCGATAAAACGTTAAAATCCATTTGTATCCATTTATATAAACATTAAATTAGAAACTACCTGCATATAATGAGACCTCAAAAGGATCCTAGATGGCTCCTCAGAAGAGATATAGGTAGAATTGTAAAGGAATAAATGTCCCATCCCTCTTACATTTCATCTTGCTCATACAATAACCCTAATAAACTTTTTTAGGTGAATGAGAAAAAAAGAAGAAAAGCAAGCTGGTCACGACACTGTATCTATCTTGTAAGAAAGGAAACATTCTAAGCCTAAGCTTTGCTCTTTCAAGTTTACTAAAATATGACTCAAGATAGGTTTTCCTGGTAGACAACTGTTGAAGTAGTTGAGGGTGTTTCATTATAGCCTTCTCTCTTTCGTATATGTTTGAAATTTTCCGTCTTAAAAAGTTTAAAAAGCAAAAGACAGATTCCCCAAGGTTTGAAGAGCAGGTAAATTGGCATTTGCAAAGCTTTATTTAGGAATCAAAACTTGGACAACCACGGGGTTATTTCTTCTCTGGGAAAGATTGATAGGGAGAAGAGATATTGAAGTGGCATCTGCTCTGTCGAGCGGTAATAAAATAAAAAGGGAGAATGGGGCAGAAAAAGGAAGCCAGAAGGGAGGAACAGGGCTGCATGGGGGCTATTTTCATTTTACAAGACTTTGTTCTTCTGATGTTTCACCACCTCATTAACCTATGTGTCATTCTGAAGTATTTTGCTATGCTCTGATGATTAGAGACTCGCTCGCTAGCAACACAACATTCTAAATGCAAGCTCTTCCCTGGAGTCATGGTGAATTAATTTTCAATTAATTTTCATTAATGAACTTCATTTTTATGGTCCTAATTGCTGTCCCAGCTTCAGGAAATTCAGCAAGTTCTTTGGTGGGGTATGGTGGGAGGCCACTGTAAGACTCAAGAATATCCCGGGCCCTTTTCAGAAGACCTTACTTCAATCATTGTCCAAAACAGAAAATTAGGTCGAAATTGTAAATCGAACACCCACCAAAAGAACCCATGCATCTTTTCTGTGGTCGGGAGAGGTATATTTTATTGCTAGCTACATCTGATGTTTATCTTGTGTCCCAGAAAAAATTGACTAGGAAAAGGCATCATTTCCTCTTCCAGGAAAAAAGAGACCAAGAATGTCCATGATGATCTTACTGTTATAATTATGTCTATATTTTCAGTGAGCAAATGAAATTCCAACAACCAGTTCAGTTTGACTTCTTTCTTCATTGAAAAGAGTGGACATCAATGTATTCAGAAACACCCTTCTTCTATAGAGAAGTTTGTCACCACTTCCTTCTTCAAGCATCACTGTTCAAACCAGAGTAGGATATATATATATATATATATATACCTTGAGAAATATTGAGTAATAATTACATATTGTTTAAAATCATTTCTTCTAGTCATTAATATTTTAAAAATCAGTCTACCATGTGAAAATTCTATCCTGAATTGTTTCTATGTGATATTAACACAAAATTTCTTCCTACTTGGATAATTTCTTTTTTTTTTTTTTTAGTTTGGGTGTCACACTTAAACCCAGACTGGGGTGCAGTTGCCGCTCCCGGCCCCCGCAGCCACGACCAGCAGGGCTACCGTGTTACTTACACCACAGCCTTCCA
>CAUYQG010288154.1:0-11744 GCA_963574415.1 Tarsius wallacei | reverse complement strand
AGCTCATGGAGATCCTCTTGGAGCCCCCCATATTATAGAGGCTCCGGCTGCCATAACCCCCCGCTCCATAAGCACCCCCAAGGCTGACCCTGCCGAAGCCACCACCGCCACCCCCGGACCGGGACATGGAGCTGAAACTGGTGCGGGTGACGGATGGGGTGATGGCAGAGGCAGCGCTGAAGGAACGGCTGCCCCCACTGCGGAAGGACACACTTGACTGGCGAGACATGGTGGCTTGTTCCTGGCGGAGCAAGAAAACCGGGCACTGGTAGGTTGAGAGGTGCTGGAGAGAACAGAGCTCAGCAGGATGCAGAAGGCGGCTCTGTTACCCAGGAACTGTTGTGCCCCCTTTATATCCCGCTAGAACAGGGTTGGGCGGGAGAGCTGTCGGGCTGCGAATGATTAAGTGGGCTGGGCATGCCTGGGGGGCAGCGGTGAGCTCACCTGTCACACCTGCACAGTGGTGCGGGGTGCAGACTCTTCCTGGCAGGCTCTGCTCAGTTAGAAATAACCTTGCCTTGCAGCATTGATCTCTTGGCATCAAGTTGGACACTGCCGGCAAGTGCCTCCTCACTCTGGGGGCTGGGGCTGGGGACTGGGAGCCCCCAGGAAGGATGCCAGGCAATGAGGGGGCATTGGCCGCAGCCGATGTCCTAGGGAGCCTTACAGGACCACGACATTGACGACCATCCCAGCATAGCACACGCTGAGCACTTGCCCTTGCAGCTTCTGGGACACTGTCCGCCAGTGGGGGCAAAGCCATCCCCACCCAGCAGCAATTGCTTACCTAATGCTTTTCCAGGCAGCAGGTCACCACAGGGCTTTCACCTCTTGGAAAGGCAACTGGTGGCCTCAGATCTTGCGTACGTGCCAAAGGGAACAATAGAGTCCTGTCTGTTTCTGCACAATTTCTTTCTTGTGAGAAGCACAGCTATCCAAGAGCCCACTGGGGAGTTTCACCTACAGGCTCCTCTAAGCCCTGAGCTCCACAAACAGAGAATGTGGGAAGCCCTCGGTGCCTGCCATATACCACTTTGATCTTACTAGGGCCCGCCTGGCCTGTCCTTCCACAGCGTCTTCTTAACTGCGTTTTCTGTGCCCTTTGTTCTTTCCCTTGCTCTTTGGCCTGGGCAGGACCCTGCAGAGGGCTTAGCAAACCTGGAGACCCCATGCCATCCCTTCCAAAGAGCCCGGAGACCCGGCAGGCTAGCACGTCCCTCTTCAGGGGGCCTGCTCTGTGGGCTCCCAGCCTCCAGGTGAGTGCCAGCAAGCTCCTGGTTATTCCACTAGGGAAGGAATGAGTCATCGCATCTGTCGATACAGGCTGAAGGCCGCCACAAACACATACCTGCTGGAGCTTCTAATCTCATCAGGAACATGTTGGGGAGCCGCCGGCCTGTTATAACGGAGAACCATCCTGTTCTGAGCAGCGGGAACGGCCGCGCTCTCTGCGCTCCAGCCCAAAGTCGTTTCAAGGCCAAGGGAATGGAAAAAGGAATTCTAAGTCTGTGGATTTCACTGCCAGAGAGGCTAGTCAGAGCAGGTCTGTGGCCCAGGCAGCTGGCATCTCAATCTGCCTGTTGCTTTAGGGATTATCCCATGAGAGTCCCCTCTGCAAAGCCTGCCTGGGGGATTGTGGACCCAGGAAAGGAGATTCTGGTCTGTCCCCCACCTTTGGGCAGCAGATCTGAGTAGGACCACCTCTCTGCCTTCTCCCCCACACAGAAGCAGAACTCTCAGACAGGGCAGCGGTTGGGCCATTAGGAGCTGAGGGGGCCCCCGTGGGCCGAGGCTGGAGGTCAGGGTGCAGGGGGGATGGGTTCAAAGCCTCAGGGCCGAAGGACTGTATACTCCCGTGTAAAGAGATCATGACCCAGCCCAGGCTCAGGAATCTCTAGTCAGGGCCTGTGGTTAGCCACAAGGAAGCCCAGTCTGTGGGAAAATGACTCGATGGAGCTGGGGATCAGCTACAGCAGTGATTGCTGAGCAGAGGGCTGTGACGAGCCCAACCCCAGCAGACAGGCCAAAGGCTAGAGCAGGCCTGGCAGGGCTCGGCCACCAGGCTCTGGTTGCCTCCCTGCCTGGAGAATTTCTGAGACCCTCAGAGATGGATTTTCCTGAGTTCGCCAGTTTCATACCACATTGCCTTTTGTCGACTGGATGTGAGTGTCTTGGAGGCCTGAGACGCGTCGGGGGACACTCAGTTCCTGACAAACAGGCCTGAGCTTGAAGCAGGTGTCTGGGTACTGACTCCTAGCAGGAGTCCTTCCTCTCCACTGGAAGATCATTCCCAGGGTATGTTCCCTCCCCACACACACACAGGTCCTAGGTATGGCCGCCACTGCCCTGGGGAAAGCCCTGCCCCTCCTGAGACACTGGGACATTCTCTTCTTCCATTCACCCTCCTCCCAGCTGTGTTGTGAAGAAAGAGGACTTGGCAGAACAGGAATGTGTTCTGGCCAGTCTGAAAATCAGACTAGCGTGTGCCAAGCTCAGAGCTAGACGCCAGGGGACGAGGCAAGTGTGTGGCTGCAGCAGGGAGTGTTTGGGTGTCTCAGTGAGGGAAAAGCACACACTTCGGTCAGAGCTTTGTGGGAATCCACCCCCACGCAGGCCAAGACCCATCCCAGTCCAGGAGCTTCTCTCCTGGAGCCTCTACTCATGTCTTCAATAGAAGATGTCTTTAAGAAGGCATCATAAACAGACCATGTTCAATAGGACATATTTTGCACATGGGCTCTAGGTCCCTCCCGAGGGTGCAGTCCTTGGGGAAATTTTGCACGGCCCACACCCTCAGTCCAGCCTTGTGCGCTGGAGGTGCCCAGTAGACATTTTTTGGAGGGGTCTGAGTCTCACTCTGTTGTCCAGGCTGGAGTGCAGCGACATGCTCACGGTCACCTCAGCCTCGACCAGCTGGACTCAGACGATCCTTCCACCTCAGCCTTCTAAGTATCTGTAACTACAGGTGTGAGCCACCACACCTGGCTAATTTTTTTCATTTATTATAGAGATGAGGTTTCACTAGGTTGCCCAGGTTGTTGTCGAACCCCTGGGCTCAGGCGATCCTCTCGCCTCTGCCTCCCAAAGTACTAGGATTATAAGTGTGAGCCACTGAGCCCGGCTGACATTTTTAAAATTAAATGGACATAAAGTCATCTCCCATGGCTCTGTCCCCAGATATTTATGTGAATCCTGCATATTATATAGATTCATATTGCACATCATACTACCATGTATACATATCACATATGTGTTCATATACATTTGTGTGACTCTCCCAACTCTATTGTGAGTCCTGGAGTCCTGTCCACCTGCTTTTGTCTACAGGCACGCCCATCCCTGACAGTGATCTGCATCTGAGCCTACTAATAGCCTGCACATTGGCCCCATCCCCCACCCCTCCCCGCCACCTCCCCCACCCCCCCCCACCCCCGTCCCCTCCAGGACAGAAAGAAAGCTAGAATGTCCTTGTCTTGTCTCTGCAGCCCTTCCACCCCATGCATGATCAGCACAAAAAGCAGGGAGCCATAGTTGAGGCATGAGTCACCCTATTCACCGGCCTGTGGTTGTCAGCCACATCGGGAGCCAGGACCAGATTCACAGCAGGGAGAAGTGTAGGTGGAGCAGAGCACCAGCCCCAGATAACTTTTCATGAGGCCCTAGCCTTGGGGAGGAATTGAGGGAGGAATTTTCCTGCCTTTACCCAAAGCCGGCAGCGGGAATCCTGCCCCCAACCCTACTCTGGGTCCCAGCTCCCATCCTAGCTAGAGTCTCAGGATCTCAGGGGGACTGGCCCCTCTGTGGCCTTGGGGAGCAGGACGCACCACCCCTTCCTCACGCAGCTGTGCCTGGCCGAGCCTGCCTTGCCACGTTGGGAACTCCGCCCCACCCAGTGTCTGCAGGACTTCTGACCCCGAGTCTGAAAACAAGCCTGGGTAGAAATGCAAATCCCTGAAAGTAAAGCAATCGCTCAGCCTCAGACCAGACAGGCTTGGGAGGTGGCTCCCTGCCATCATTACTGGCCTCAGAGGGACAAGCAGCCCCCGCAGAGTTGAGGTTTCTTGTGCAAGGGCTTCACACAAACTGCTGCTGCAGCATCGTGACAATAGCTTGTGGCCCCATGCAGGTCCCAATCCAGCCCTTGAATGCCCAGTTTCACTGCACAGCTTCTCCTGTGGGGTCCAGGCAGAAGGGGGAGGAGGGGGCCATGCCAACTGGAATTTTAATTTTGAGCTGGCAGGGCGGGGGTGGGGGGGGCATGCCAACTGGAATTTTAATTTTGAGCTGGCTGGGGCTAACAGGAAGGGTGGGGCAGGCCTCCAAGGGGCTGTGAGGAGCAGTCTTGGCCCCCATCCCTCAGACCTCTCAGGCGATTGGCCCTTGCCGGCAAGGGTGCACACAGAGCTGTCAGCTCCCCTGCAGCAGGCCCCTGCAAGTCTGGGGAATGTTCTTCCCTCGTCTGAAGCGTGTTTTGCTAGTAGCATACCAAACTCTTTGAAAATCCCCCTGGGTTGATTGAAACTATGTGCTGGAAATCAACAAATACTTTAATTAGTCAGAGGGACTAAGAAAAGGAGATACAGCAAAACCTGAGCACTTTGCTCTCTTGCGGAGGGCGGTTTGAGTTTTTCAATAAACACTTAATAGGACTCACCACGCGGAAGGCTCTGCCCTCCACGCTTCACACCTATGAATCTAAAATTGGGCCATGTAGAGAAGGGCTCTCACCATGTTCTCAGCATCTGCTTAGGCTGTCAACGTAGGTGTGGGTGTGTCTGGATGCTGGAAGTCACACAGCCTTTCTCTTTAGTGGAGAGGGAGGGATGCAACTTGTCTATACCAGGCTTGGATCCCTATGGGGTCAGAGGCCTGGAAGGAGGCTTGTTTCTCTTTCTAACCTGCCCCCTATTTCTTTTCCTCCTGCTCCTCCGCTCCCTTCTTGGTAGCCACAGCTAGGAACAGGAAGGCAGAGGGATAGAATGACAGTGTCTCCAAGTGCAGTGATGGCTTATTATCTTCCATCACGCCACAGAGTACATGTGGGGACTGGCCCAGCCCATGCTCTGAGCTGTTTGGGGATCATGAAAGTCTAGAGCTTTCAGAGGGGTCCCCTGTCTAGCAGTCATTGGGCATGTCTCACTGGTTTGGAAGCAGCCCCCTGAGAAGACATCTGGGTCCACGCCTCAAGCTTTGTGCCAGAGAAGCCAAGAAGAGGGAGGGACAGAGCCGGCACTCAGCATAATTGCCCTTCTGGGATGGGTAGGCACGGGGTGGGAGGAGAGTGGCTTTATCTGGCCGGAGCGTGGAGCTGGGGCTGAAAGGCCATAGGCACCAGGGACTTATGAAAGGAACGAGGAATGATGGGAGCCCTTGAAAACTGCTTCAGAGGGTGAGCATTTGCCTGGAGAGCCCGCAGGAGCACTGCGGGACTCTGCACAGTCTGTGTCTGGCTCACGGCTTCCCCGTCCTGGGAGGGAGGGCAAGGCACAGGGGGCAGGGTCTTGCTTCTGTCTAACTTTCTCTTCTGCTTTGGGTGAGCGCGGATCACAGTGGGGCTAGGGAGTCAGTGCAAACGGTGATGCTACAGCGGTGAAGTAAACAGCATCTCAAGTTTGGAGGCCACTCAATAAGCACACTTGTCCTCTGCACAGTCCTCAAGGCAGATGGACACCTGGCTGGTCCCTGTCCCACCCTCTGCATGCACTCACAGTGCCTGTTTTCACGTTCATGGGCACATGTAGCCACTGACCTGCTCACCGTCAAGGGTTCATGAAAATGGGTTCAGGTTTTTTCCAAAGGAGACACAGTGAGAAAAACAATCAAGAAAAGAGCACACAGGCGTACTTGTACCATCGCTGAATTAGGTCCTCGTTCAACATGTGTCTGCGCCGTTACGGGGTGCTATGCACTGGGCACTTCTGGACTCCAGTTGTACGTCTGTGTGGCCCCCCATTTCCTGCCTCAGACTCCAAGGCTGGTGACCGGCTATGTCTCCTTCCTGGAGCTCCTTGCCAGGCCCAGGATGGATCCCCACCACTGGACAGTGATGGCGTGGGCTGCAAAGGTGGGGCTGGGGAACCCTGTCTGACTTGGTTTCAGAAAAAACTTAGTCTCCCAGGGCTCAACCCATAGAAGAAGAGTCGGAGCTCAGGGAGGTGGAACCTGACCCCAAAGTCCTCAGCAAGGTGGGGTCAGAACCAGGACTAGGTCCCGGTCCCATCTCAGGCTCTGTCCACTGCCCTGTGCACCTCATCTGGGCCTCAGCAGGAGCCTGCTTGTCTCCCACTCAAACCCTATGTATCTTGGTCCCCTTCAGAGAGCCATTTCCCGAGGCCCAGGTGTGCTGAGGGGGGCTGACACTTGACCGTCACTGGTGAGGGTAGATTGACTGCTCTCTGCCTCTCCCCTGCCCAGAGCCCTGAGAACTTCAGGTACTGGCCTGGGTCTTTCCAGGGAGCAGACTGGCCTCTGAGCCAAAATCAGTACCAAGGGCTTTTCCCACTCCAGGCCACAAGGTCCCTCCATTCTGTGGACACTGACCATTCCCTGCTCCGTTGACTGATAAGAAGAGTGAGGACACGTGACTCCTTCTGCCATGTGCCGAGCCCTGCAGTTCTCCTGCAGGCTATCCAGACAAACCCTCATCCATCTGAAGCAGTTTCCAAGGGCTCCGAGCATCATTCCTCGTTCTTTTCAAAAGTCCCTGGGGCCCATGGCCTTACAGCCCCAGCTCCACTCTCCAGCCATGCAGATTCACTCTCCCCTCATCCCGTGCCTACCTGTCCCAGAGGGGCAGTTACACTGAGTTCAGGCTCTACTCTCTCCCCTCTTCTTGGCTTGTTTAGCACAAAGCTTGAGGTATGGACCCAGATGCCTTCTCAGGGGGTCACTTCCAAAAGGGTGAGACATGTCTGATGATTGCTAGGTAGGGGGCCCACTGGAGCTCTGAACTTTCATAATCCCCAAACAGCTCAGAGCATGGGCTGGGCCAGTCTCCAGATGTGATCTGTGGCATGATGGCAGATGACAGCCACCGCTGCACTGGAGATACTGACTATATGTCTGGCATGTTCTGGATATGTCAACTCTTTTACTTCCCACAAGCTTATGGGGTGGGTCTATTCTAGTTCCTATTTTACTGGTGAGGAAACTGATGCCCAGAGAGGGTGAGTAGCTTGTGAGTGACAGAGTCTAGGCAGGAGCACAGGTGAGTATGACTCTGAAAGCCCTTGTCTTCATCACCTTGGTGGATGCTCAGGTTGCCGGTGTGATGTGGCTCTGAAGAGGATGATGTCAGCAGAGACCCTGGTCTCTGGCCAGCCTGTGGGAGCAGTAAGCAGAAAGGGCCTTGGGTCAGCAGTCAATGTACTTCAGCACTGGGCAGCAGCCCCGAAGGAGAGAATGGGGAACAGGCCCTTGGGAGACCCTTCCACTCTCTGAATGGCCAGAACCTGGGATGGGGCCACTGTAACTCTGGCCAGAACTCAGGAGATTGGAGCCATCATATACAATGTGTCTGGGAAGGAGGGTGAAACTTGAGGACTACCTCCTGACACTCCTCTCCCTATCGCCTTAACTCCAGGCTCTAGGCAGAGGCATAGATACCTCCTGGGTCGTCCTTCCAGATGGCTGAGACGTGGCTGACAACTGCTCCCCTAACGCCTCAAAGAGGCCCAGTGTCATGCCTCAGTTCAACCTTCAGGGATTCCTTCTGTTTTCATCTCTCCAAGCCCTACAACTACTTACGGCCAAGACGTCCAAACAGGGCCTTTCAGCACTTAGCTCAGGATAAGCAGAGGCCATGACCAGGAGTGTATGAAAGAGGATGACCCAGCCTGAGAGGCATTTGGCATTTTCAATCCTGTGGGAATGGGCCAAGCCACCCAAGTGGCGTCACAGAGACTGGCCAGCTCCTTGTACGAGGCTACCCCACTTGGAAAAGAAATCAGCCCCATTTCATCGAGATGTGTGACCTCATGGCTTCTGGTGACACTGGGCCTGATTTCCTGCAGTCCTTCTTTGAAGTGGGTGGCATTGAGTGTGTACTACGAGCCTGACATTGTGCCAAGATGTAACAGCCATTGTCTTATTCACTGTTCACATTATCCATGCGTGATAGCTGCTTTTGTTATCCCTGTGTTCTGAACCCCCAAAAGAAACATGTCTTATCTAAGGTCACAAGGCAAATACTTGTCAGAACTGGAATCTGACCCCAAGACCGGCTGTTCTTGGAGCCTATGCTCTCAACCAGCACATAAGTGGCAGTGCCAAGGAGACTTAAATGAGTCCAGCACTCCCCAAAATCCCCATCAGCAGCTCATACACCAAAGCACCCCAAAAGACATCCCACCTAAACAAACGGTTTAGAGACAGATCTGCCATTCCATCACCTCCTTCTAACCAGCACACTACCACGAAGTCCCAAGCCCTGCCCGGGAGGAAATTCAGGGGGTACTATTAGGGTCATCCCCCCAAAATGAAGCTCCCCAACTCTCTAGACCTGTGAGGTCTGAATGCTCTTCACTTACCCAGCTGCCTTCCCAGGCAGGCACTGGGCCAAAGAGTGAACAAAAGCCCCATTCATGATGACCCTCCCCCACGCCCCCACTGGCCCTCTTCCCTCCTCAGTAGGCCAGGAGTCCCAAAGGTTTCTCAGTCTGCTCTGAGGGCTTGTCCCACCCATCGACCTCCTCACCTTCCAGGCCACTCCAAGGGCTGGGGAAACAGTGCCTACTGATGTCTGGCAGGAGACGTCATGGCCTGTCCAGGCCTTTTGGGCGAGCTTCAGCCGCCAGCTGACCTGGGCATACCCTAGGGCTGGGCCCCCTCACCCTGGCGTCACCACGGCCTCCTGCAAGTTGGCGCCCTGCCCTCAGTAAAGAACAATAACACGTTATATGTTCTGCAAGGCTTCAGATGAGCATGGCTCTATTGTTCTGGGCCTGGAAAACGATCCCACGCTATTCTGAGGCTTGAGGTGAGCCCCAGTCCTTGGGTGAGGCGGGTCTGCCTTCACCCACAGTAGCTTCTTATTGGCCTTACACGCCATCCCTCGCTCCTCTGGGCTCCCCTTCCTCACCATCTCTCCCGCCATCTATGGTAGACGGCATAATGGCCCCCAAAGATGGCCACAGCCATCTTGGAACCTGTGAGTATGTTACATTACATGGCATCAGATGGAATTCAGGTTGCTAACAGCAGACATTAAAATATTATATTGGTTATTCCAGGTGGGCCCGATATAATCCCAAGTGTCCTTAAATATAGAACAGGGATGCTGAAGAGGTCGGAGTGATGCTGTGTGGCTTTGATGCAGGAAGAAGGGCCCTGAGCCAAGGATGGTGGGCAGCTCAAGCAGCATGGAAAGGCAGGAAAGCAGACCCTTCCCCAGCCCTTCTAACATCCTGATATGAACCCAGTGAGACTCAGGTTAGACTCTGACCTCCAGATCCGTGATGTAAGAAACTCTTGACCTCTGAGTTTGTGATCACTTGTTACAGCAGTAACAGGAAATCATCTCTGAATGTGCCGTCTTTCTAGATGACTCTGTGGCCGAAGGAGTGTATTCTTCATCCCCACACTCAGGTGACCCTCTTCCAGCTTCCTGGTCTCTTCCCCTGCCCTGCCTCCCAGCCCCACCTGCCCCTCCCTCTTCACAGCCCCCTTCAAAAGCCACCCTCCTGCTGAGAACACCTTTTCATCTCACTGAGCATCATTTTGTAGTGCCAGGCACGAGTCTTGTCTATGCAACAAGTGAGAAGGCCGCCTTCACCACTCGCTGGGGAATTTGCTAGGACCCCCTGCTGGATGTGTGTTCTCCCGCCCCGGGGTGTTTTTGTCCACTGGTCTCAGATGGGGAGCTCCCTGTGGACTGGGCCCCTGAGTCCCCCTTCTTCAGTGCTGACTCCCTCCACCCCTCCACGTTCCCTTGCCCAAGGCTCAAATGTGCCCAGTGTTGACTGCCAGGTTCCCATGCACACTTTCTGGCTGAGGGTGGGAAGAACTTGGGAGCAAATTGGACCCACCCTTTGGCTACCCTTTGATGGGAGTGAGCCATGAAGCCCATGCCTGCTCCACCCTGGGGTCTAGCCCCTCGAGGAGGGTCCAACCTGCTTGGCGAAGAGCACCCTTCCCTTTCAGCCTTTTCCTGGCTTCTGGAGGGGGTTGGTCTCTCAGCAGCACAGTGGCCTCATTTCCTGGCCAACCGAGCCTGCCTATGGCTGCTTTTGTCTGCTATTGGCTCTTTCCCCATCGCCTGCTGCTGGCTCTGGAGAGGCCAGAGAGCAAGGTGGCCATTTGTAGGGGAGAGGCTAGTCGGCAAGGTGCATGTCTGTCCTGGACCATGATGCCATAACTGTTAGCTCCCTGAGGTTGCTGCCCTTGCAGAGAAATGCACATTCCCAAAGGGCCCAGCTCCTTGTGGGGGAGGCAATGGAAACCAGCCCTGCCCTTTCCCCAGATAGTCCCAGAGGACTCACCCTAAAAGAAACGAGCTCTGCCCATCTTCTCAAGGCCCACAGTCTTCTCAGCTGGTGGAGAACAGGTGCACTCTTTGTGTTAGCACCTTACCAGAGATCCCACACCTTGAGGAGAAGACAGGCTTATCCCATAGTGACCTCAACTGGGAACACAAGCTGAAGACAGAGTCTTTAATCAAAAATAGCTTTGGGCTGCTTTAGAATTCTGCCCTCCCGCCACTCTACACTCTCATGAGGATTTCCACTGCCTGCACACCCTCCACACCCCTCCAGGGACATAAGCATGGCAGGGTCCCATTGCTGGGGGACAGCCCAATAGAAGGAGTGGACGAGACAGACCAAGGGAGATCTTGAGTTTGCTCCCTGAGAAAACCAATCCAGCATCGGTGTTCTCACACCCAAACTTGGGGTTCAGATTCCCAAATCGGGTCCCACCTGGTGAGTCAGTGGTGCCTCCAAAGGCCTCCAGCATCATCAATTACTTGCCTTGGTCAGTTACCAGGGCTTGAGCTCAAACTTAGGCTGGGCTGCAAGTTGACCACGTTCTTCCTTCTGATCTGCCTGGTCCAGCCTGCAGGAGTTTTCTGAGATGCCTGGGGCAGGGTCTGCTTCTAAAACCCCCGAGGGTTAAGGGAAGGAACACTTCTGTCAAGCTTCCCGGAGTCTGCACCCCATGTTCCCATTCACCTCCTCTCAAGCAGAATTGGCCTGCAGCCGGCCCCGGCAACATCTCCCATCAGGTATGTGGCTGACAATGGCCACCGGGCCACCGGGTCCCAGACCTCCTCTCAGCCTGCCTCTTAGACATGGTGGCTCTGTCTCCCTTCCACTGTCCCTTGCTGGAGAGTCACACGTACTTGCTGGGAGGCACCAGGGAAGTGGTGCTCCCAACGCACAAGCCCCACAGCCCAGCTCCTGACGGATCACATGAAGAACACGTTTCTCTTCACGGGGTGTTAAATTCCGTCTCCCTCTAACACCCACCTCCACATTGTGGGCTTCTCTGCAGAGCTTCATGGAAGAGGATCAGACCTCTTCATCCTTGATAAATATTTCTATATCTGAGGACATTTCTTGGTACCCCCTCTCCCGAGGACACTGACACCCAAGGAGAACAATGTGGTTCTATCCCAGGCCACCTGCCCTGGCTGCTTCCTGCCTGCCTTTCTCATACCCTCAGGGTCATCTGAAGCCCTTGCAGCCAACCCAGCCTGGTCTGGGATCACCGGTCTCTCCAGCCCGTGCCCTTTGGCCCTCTCTAGTGTT
>CAUYQG010288146.1:0-17639 GCA_963574415.1 Tarsius wallacei | reverse complement strand
CCAGGCTGTAGTGCAGTGGCACGCTCACAGCCACCGCAGCTTCGACTTGTTGGGTCCAGGTGATCCTTCTGCCTCAACCTTCCAAGTAACTGGAATCATAGGCATGTGCCACCATGCCCAGCTAATTTTTTTATTTATTGTAGAGAAGAGGTCTCACCATGTTGCTCAGGCTGGTCTCCAACCCCTGAGTTCAGGCAATCCTCTCGCCTCCGCCTCCCAAAGTACTGGGATTATAGGCATGAGCCACCACACTCAGCGGAAATAACTGATCTTGTTCACCACAGTATTAGCACAATGCCTTGCACCTGACTGGGCTCACTGACTGTGGTGACTAAGTAAATTATTGTGCTCAGGCTGTGAGCCTGTCATGAGTGGTCAAGGGAGCAAAAACAGAGGGGCAATCCAAAGCTATGTAACTGTCATCTCAACTTTTCCTAGACCAGCTTTCAAATAGCTTCACCACACTATCTTTTTTGATGCCAAACTTGTCATCAGCTTTGCTAAGAAACATGTCTATTATAAATGTTCACTATTTTTCCTTCTGTCCTGCACAGACAAAACATTCCTTTACTAAGCAGCTCTATAGATGGTGGGCTATTTTTTTTTTTTTTTGAGAGTGTTATGCACCTTTTTTTTTTTTTTGAGTTGTAGTCTCACTCTGTCACCCGGGCTGGAGCGCAGTGGCACGCTCACAGCCACTACAGCCTCAAACTACTGGGCTCAGGCGATCCTTCCGCCTTAACCTTCTAAGTAGCTGTAACTACAGGCATGTGCCACCATACCTGGCTAATTTTTTGATTTACTGTAGAGATGAGGTCTTGCCAAGTTGCCCAGGCTGGGCTCGAATCCGTGGGCTCAGGCAACCCTCTGGCCTCGGCCTCCCTAAGTACTGGGATTATAGGTGTGAGTCAAAGTGCCTGACCCTTATTTTCTAAACTTCCTTAACATTTACCTTCATTTTTATGTTGATATAAGGCTTTCTTTCTTATGTACTTAGAGTTTGCAAATCCCTTCACATGGGTTATCTGATTTGCCCTGATAACCTGCACCTGCCACATCACAGGTGAAGAAGGTTAAGTGACCTGCCCATGGTAGTGAGTGAAGGAGGTGAGTGAATGAGCTTTTATTGAAAACAATCACTCAAACATCTTTGAGTAAATGTTTACTTCATTGCAGACTCTTCTGCAAAGCTCTCTTTTCTAATTTGGCAGATCTTAGTTGATGAAAGTCCCCTCAATGAGAGGTCAACAAAGGGTCAGATGTCACAGCCCTGCAATGCTGAGCAGGACTGAGCAGAGGTGGACTATGCACTGGACAAAGGCAAGAGGGGGTAGACTACAGTAGGGGCAGACACCAGTGATTCCAAATATTTGCCTTGGGGGGAAAACCAGAGTCCCCCCAGATCACTGATCAAGAGACTTTTATGAGAGGGAGCGCTTGTGACTGGGGAGGAGACTGGAAGTCAAAAGCCCTGGATATGACATTGTACTGTTATTTACATTTGCTGCATGATCTGTCTTAAAGGGATTACCTTTTGGCTTCCTCACTTAACAAGAATTGAGTTTTATTCATCTTTATGTTTTTAGTGCAAGTGTCCAGGAGCTAAGACATATGGGCCACTGTTGGAAAACAAGAGTTCTGAAGAGCTGGGTTAGGCCCACACCCCAGGCTCACTGCCTAATAGCTGTGTAGTTCTAGAAGCAAATCCTTTCCATGCCTTAGTGTCCTTTGATCTAAAATACAGTAGTACTGTGTTTACTATGAGACAGGTAAAGAGCTGAGTAAAGTGTTAGGTACATAGTAAGAATGCAACAAATGTTAGTTGTCTATATAATTGTTCCATATTATTTGTTCTATATTATTATTCTAGTGAGAACGTTGTGATTTTGAGTTAGTGCAGATTTGTTGTGCAGTCTCCGTTCCATTAATGCAAATCTACCTCCTTCAGGGAACTCTGTTCAGTCAACATGGCAGGAGGGGCTGTCCTGGAATGGTGGGCTCAAGGTCTCAATCCCACTTGGAGGGAGACAGCTCCCAGACATTGGAGGTCTCCCTGTTTCCATCTCTAAAGTCTTCAGTAGCAACTAAATTCTCAGTGTTTCTCTAGAGTAGACACAGGTGCCAGATGTGATGGCTCATGCCTGTAATGCCAGCACTTTGGAAAGCTGAGACGGGAGGATTGCTTGAGCCCGGGACTTCCAGATCATCCTGGGCAATATAGTCCTAGCTACTCGGGAGGTTGAGGCAGGAGGGTTGCCTGATCCTCAGAGGTTGAGGCTGTAGTGAGCCATGACTGTACCCTACACTCCAGACTAGGTGACAGAGTAAGACCCTGACTCAAAAAGAGTAGACATCACTAGCAAGTCTTTTCAGAGTAGGTACCTCCCATGGGTACCAGCCTCAGTTTGCCATGACATAAATGTGCCAAGTTGATCTGGCACATTTCCAACAGTTAGGGAGGCAGGATATTTAGAGGGAAATGCAGCCAACCTTGGCTGGGTGGGAAGGTAATAAGCACAGCTGATACCCCAAGTGGGGCAGGCCCAACCATAATCATAACGATGGCTGCCACAGGCTCAGTATTTTCAGTGGTTTATCGTAATAATCCTCTCAAAAGTCAGAAAATTTCAGAAACATATTGGGTGAAAAATACAATTAACAGAAAAAAAAAACACAGTAATATATGCAAACAGTTTATATAAGTTAAAAAGTAGATGGCTGCTTATAAACATGTATGTGAAAGTGTCAGAGATAGTCAAGAAGAATAAAAATTCATAAGATTATGATAGTGCTGGTCTCAGGATCAGAGGAAGTATCTTCACAGGACTAGGGCTGAGAGTCTAAGGAGGCTTTATTACCAAAGAAACTAAAACGGAGAAGTATCCATACATTACTTGTATAATTAAAATATGGGCCAGGCATTGTGGCTCAGCACTTTGGGAGGCCGAGAAAGGAGGCTCACTTGAGGCCAGGAGTTCAAGATTAACCTGGGCAACATAGGGAGACCCTGTCTCAACAACAACAACAAAAAAAAACAAGGCAACAAGTAAGACAAAACATCAAGTGTTTAAAAATTACTTGGTGAGAATAAGTGTGATTCTTGTACTTCTCTGCATTTTTCCAAAAAAAAAAAAAACAAAACAAAAAACTAAAGAAAACTTTTGTTTTCTTTTTTTTTTTTTGGAGTTGGAGTCTCACTCTGTTGCCCAGGCTGGAGTGCAGTAGCATGCTCATGGCTTCCACAGCCTCGATCTGCTGGACAGCCTCAACCTGCTGGGCTCAGGCGATTCTTCCATCTCAACCTTCCAAGGAACCATAGGTGCACGTGACCATGCCTGTCTAATTTTTTTAATTTATGGTAGAGATGAGGTCTTGCCAAGTTGCCCAGGCTGGTCTCAAACCCCTGGGCTAAATAAAACTTTTAATATAAAAACTCAAACATATAAAAAGGCAAACGGAATAATATAAACCTATTAATTGTCAAGTATACTACTAGCTACTCTCCACAATGCTACAAAATTTGAAGTAAATTTTACATACATTGAAATGTATACATCTTAATTAATTTGACACATTTGTATATATAATCCTGCCCCCCCCCCCGCCACCAACACAAAGGTAGGTATCCTATGTTTTCTTCTAAATGTTTTATAGTTTTAGTTTAGGATTATTATTCATCTCAAAATAATCATTGTGTATTATGAGAGATAGGGATCAATGTTCATTTATTCTTTTAGGCTTATTGATTCTGTTGTCTTTGGGGTCTCATTCTGTTGTCCAGGCTGGAGTGCAATGGCACAATCATAGCTCTCCACACCCCCTCTACCATTTATTATCATTACTATTCTTTTTCTTTTTTTTGTAGAGATGAGGTCTTGCCATGTTGCCCAGGCTGGTCTAGAAATCCTGGACTCCAGCAATACTCTCCCCTTAGCCTCCCAAAGTGCTGAGATTATAGGTATGAGCTACCACACCCAGCCTTCATTACTATTTTTTTTTTTTGAGTTGGAGTCTCATTGTCACCCAGACTGGAGTGTAGTGGCCGCTCCTGGCCACTGCAGCCTCGACCTGCTGGGCTCCGGCGATCCTTCCACCTCAGCCTTCCAAGTAGCTGGAACTACAGGCATGTGCTACCACGCCTGGTTCATTTTTGATTTATTGTAGAGATGAGGTCTTGCCAAGTTGGCCAGGCGGGTCTTGAACCTGCAGGCTCAGGCAATCCACTCACCTCGGCCTCCCAAAGTGCCGGGATCACAGACTGAGTCACTGAGCCCGGCTACTATTTTTTTTTTTTTTAAGTCAGAGTCTCACTCTGTTGCCCAGGCTGGAGTGGAGTGGCATGCTCATAGCTACCGCAGCCTCGACCTGCTGGGCTCAGGTGATCCTTCTGCCTCAGCCTTCCAAGTAGTTGGAACTACAGGCGCATGCCACACCTGGCTAATTTTTAAAAAAATTTATTGCAGAGATGAGGTCTCGCCAAGTTGGCCAGGCTGGTCTTGAACCCCTGGGCTCAGGCAATCCTCTCACCTCGGCCTCCCAAAGTGCTGGGATTATAAGCGTGAGCCACTGCGCCCAGCCTTTTTTAAAAATGTCAGGGTCTCACTGTCGCCCAGGCTGGAATGCAGTGGCACAGCTCACCACAACCTCAACCTCTTGGGCTCAAGAGATCCTTCCATCTCAGCCTCCTGAATAGTTGGGACTACAGGCACATGCCACCATACCTGGTTAATTTGTTTGTACAGATGAAGACTCTCTATGTTGCCTAAGCTGGTCAGCCTCCCAAAGTGCTGGGATTACAGGTGTGAGCCACTGCACCCAACCTCTTGTTATTATTTAAATCTTCCTTAAATTATTTCAGTAATATTCTGTTTTCAATGTAGAGCTCTTGCCATCTTTTTGTTAAATTTATCTCTGTTAGCTAGGTGTGGTGGTCTGTGCCTGTAGTCCCGCCTACTTGGGAGGCTGAGGCAGGAGGCTCAATTGAGGCCAGCAGTTCAAAGCTTCAGTGAGCTGTGATTACTCCACCACACTACAGCCTGAGGAGACAAGAGTGAGACCCCCAACACACACACACACACACACACACACACACACACACACACACACACACACACAAAATCCTAAATACGTTATGTTTTTGGATGTTACTATGAATGGTATAATGGATTTTTTTCCGAGTTGGAGTCTCACTCTGTCGCCCAGACAGGAGTGCAGTGGCCGCTCTCGGCCACTGCAGCCTCAACCTGCTGGGCTCCGGCGATCCTTTCGCCTCAGCCTTCCAAGTAACTGGAACTACAGGTGCGCACTACCACACCCGGCTAATTTTTTTTGATTTATTGTAGAGATGAGGTCTCACCAAGTTGCCCAGGCGGGTCTCGAACCCGTGGGCTCAGGCAATCCACTCATCTTGGCCTCCCAAAGCGCGGGATTACAGGCTGAGCCACCGACCGGCTGTGGATTGTTTTCATTTTATTTTACTTTATATTTTGAGTTGGAGTCTCACTCTGTCACCCAGGCTGGATTGCAGTGTCAAGCTCATGGCCATCACAGCCTCAACTTTCTGGGCTCAAGTGACCCTTCCACCTCAGCCTTCCAAGCCGGAACCACAGGCATGCACCCATCATGCCTGGTTAATTTTTTTGATTTATTGTGGATACAAGGTCTTGCCAAGTTGCCCAGGCTATTCTCAAACCCTGGACTCAGGCAATCCTCTCACCTCCTCCTCACAAAGTGCTGGGATTACAGGTATGAGTCTTCACGCCCAGTGGTATTATTTTTAAAATTCATTTTCCAAATTCAGACTCAATGGTTGCTAGTATATAAAAATGCAATTTATGGCCAGGCTCGGTGGCTCAGTCTGTAATCCCAGCACTTTGGGACGCCAAGGAGAGTGGACTGCCTGAGCCTGCAGGTTTGAGACCAGCCTGGGCAACTTGGCGAAGACTTTTCTACAATAAAAACAAACAAACAAATTAGCCGGGCGTGTGCCTGTAGTTCTAGCTACTTGGAAGGCTGAAGTGGAAGGACTGCTGGAGCCCAGTGGGTCGATACTGGGGTGGCTATGAGTGTACCACTGCATTCCATCCTGGGCGACAGAGTGAGACTCCAACTCAGAAAAAAAATGCAACTTATATTGTTGGCCCTTGGCTTCTGTGGGTTCGGCATCTGGGAACTAAACCAACTGCAGATAGAAAATATTGGAGGGGAAAAAAAGGATGGATGCATCTCATACAGACTTTCATTTTCTTGTTGTTACCCCCTAAACAATAAGGTATAACAACTATTTACATTGCATTAGGTATTATAAGTAATCTAGAGATGATCTAAAGTACATAGGAGGATGTGTGTATACTATATGCAAATAATATGCTATTTTATACAAGGGGCTTAGGCATCCCTGGGTGTTGGTATGAGTAGGCGTCCTAGAACCAATGCCACATGGATACCAAGAAATGACTATAAATTGCCCTTGTAGCCTGCAACCTTGCTGTATTTACTTACTAGTCTGGTAGCTTTTTATGGATTTTCCATTACTACTTGTTATATACACAATCATACTGGTTGTGAATAAAAGTTTTATTTCTTCTTTTGTAATCGTTATGCTATTTATTTCTTTTTCTTACGTCAGAGTCTTACTCTGTGTCCCAGGCTGGAGTGCAGTGACATGATCTTGGTTCACTGCAGCCTTGATCTCCTGGGCTCAGGCAATCCTTCCACTTCAGCCTCCCAAGTAGTTGGGACTACAGGTGTGTGCTACCATGCCTGGCTAGTTTTCTGCTTTTTTGTAGAGATGAGTCTTGCTATGTTGCCTAGGCGGGTCTTGAACTTCTAGGCTTAAGCAGTCATCCCACCTGGGCCTCGCAAAGTGCAGGGATTATAGATGTGAGCCACCATGCTCAGTGTATTTATTTTTTTTCTTGCCTAGTTAGGACCTCCAGTATGATATGGTGAGTCAAATCCTTTTACAGTCTTGATTTTAGAGAAAAAACATTCAGTTTTTCATCTTAAAAAAAAATTCAGAGTCTCTCTCTGTCACCCAGGCTACAGAGCAGTGGCACGATCATGGATCACTGCAGTTTCAAATTCCTGGGCTCAGGTGATCCTTTTGTCTCAGCCTCCCAAATAGCTGGGCCTACAGGCATGTACCACACCTGGCTAATTTTTTTTTTTTTAAGAGACAAGGTCTCGCTATGTTGCCCAGGCTGCTCTTGAATTCCTGGACTCAAGTAGTCCTCTCACCTCAGTTTCCCAAAGTGCTGGGATTATAGGTGTGAGTCACTGTCCCTGGTCCATCATATATGTTGTTAATGGTGCCATGACCCATCGTCAAACTAGAGAAGTTTTCTTTAATAGTTTGCTAGGAGGTTTATTGGTTTGAAATCACGAATAGGTGTTGAATATTATTAACTGCTTTTTGCATCTGTTGGGATGATCACAGGATTTTTATCCTTCAATCTGTGAATGTGGTGAATTATACATATTGAATTTTTTTTTTTGGAGTCGGAGTCTCACTCTGTTGCCCAGGCTGGAGTACAGTGACATGCTCACAGCCACTGCAGCCTTGACTTGCTGGGCTCAGGCGATCCTTCTGCCTCGGCCTTCCAAGTAGCTGGAACTACAGGTGTGTGTCACCATGCCTAGATAATTTTTAAAAATTTATTGTAGAGACGAGGTCAAGCCATGTTGCCCAGGCTGGTCTCGAACTTGTGAGCTCAGGCAATCCTCTCACCTCCGCCTCCCAAAGTCCTGAGATTATAGGTGTGAGCGACTGTACCCAGCTGATTTTTTTTTTTTCGAATTGGGGTCTCATTCTGTTGCCCCAGCTGGAGTGCAGTAGCATGACATAGCTTACTGCAGCCTTGACCTCCTGAGCTCAGGTGATCCTCCTGCCTCAGCCTCTCAAATACCTGGGACTGCAGACATGTACCACCATGCCTGGCTAATTTTTAAATTTTTTGTAGAGATGAAGCTATGTTGCCTAGGCTGATCTCAAACTCCTGGACTCAAGCAATCCTCTGCCTCGGCCTCCCAAAGTGCTGGGATTACAGGCATGAGCCACCATGCTCAGCACATTTATTGATTTTTGAATGTTAAGTCAACATTGCAATCCTGGGATAAACTCTGCTTTCTAACAAGAATATTGGTCTAAATATTCTTTTTTTGCAATGTCCTTGTTTGGTTTTGGTTTCAGGGTTGTGTTGGCCTGACCAAATGAGTTGACAAATATCCCTCTATTTGCTGAAAGAGTTTGTGTAAGATTGCTACTGTTTTTTCCTTCAATGTTTGAAGAGAGCAAAGAACAGAGGGGACAAATAGAAAATAGCACTAAGGTGTAGACCGAAACTCCACTGTACAGTAACTGCAATTAAAAGCAACTCAGTGGAGAAAGAAAGGCTATTGCAACAAGTGGAGCTAGAATAACTGGATATCCATACAGTTACAAACAAACCAGAACATTAACCCCTATACTACACAACATAAATAAAAAATAATTTTTAAAAATCGATACAGCTCAAGGACCTTAGTGTTCAGCCAAAAATTATATTCTAAAAGAAAATATAAGAGATATTTCCATGACTCTGGGGTAAAATAAAGATAGTCCAAACAGGACACAGCAAATAGCGAATATGTAAGGAAAAAAGCCCCAACATAAATCTCTGGCTTCTCTGAAGACACTGTTAAGCAAACAAACATGCAAGTAATAGATAGGAAAGCATTCACAACACATGTACCTGACAAAGGTCTTATATCTAAAATATATAAAGTATTCTTACAACTGAATAAAAATTAACAGGCAAAAAAGCTTGAAGAGTCACTTTACACACAAAATGCGGTCAATAGACACATGAAGAACTGCTAAGCATCTTTAGTCAACAGAGAACTGGAAATTAAAACCACAGTGATACGCCACGTTAGAGAGACTGGTAACATCAAATGTTGGGAAGAATATGGACCAACAATAACTCCTAAAACTTGCTAGTTGGAGTGTAAAATGGAAAATTGGGAACGCGGTTTTTTACACAGTTAAAAATATGTCTACTCTTTACTTCTAACCAAGCAATTCCATCCCCAAGCATTTATCCAAAAAAATATAATCACAAAAACAATTGTACAAGAATGTTTTAGCAGTTTATTTCATAGTAACCCCAAACGGGAAACAACTCAAAAGGCCATCAAAAGACGAATGGATACACAAACGATGGAATGTACTAGATAAAAGGAGCAAAATACGGAAACATGCAACAACATGGGTGGCTTTCACACACATCACACCTAAGGAAACAAGCCTGACAAAAAGGAGCACAAACTGTATGATTCCATTTTATATGAAGTTCTCCAAAAGATGGTTATGGAAATCAAAATTAAGGTGGGAATCGGGGATTGACCGGGAAGAGGCGTGAGGAAATGTTCCTGAAACGATGAAAATGGTCTGTATTCTGCTCGGCATGACACGGTGGTTAGTCGCCAAAACTCATCTTCCTGTGCACTTAGTATGTGTACACTGCACTGTGCGTAAATCGGGGTAGCTCAATTTTCAAAAAAGATAAAACCGCAAGTACAGCACACAGCGCCTGGCACGCGGCAGGTGCGTGGTAAGAACCTTCTGAATGAAATAACTGCGCCCTAAGAGATGAAGATGCGGGAGAAACGAACTCGAGTCGGACTCGGCGCGGGTTCCGCCGCCTCCCTCTGGGAAGAGCTGGCCAGGTCTGAGGGCGGCACTTAGGACCTCGGCCCCCTCCAAGGCCCGCCCCTTCCGGTTCACGACGTTCAGTCTGCGTCCGGGATCGGAATGGCCTAGCCCAAAGCCGGGTAACAGAGAAATTGTTTTTCCGACAATGTATCAGACGACCCACCATTGACTCTTTCAAAATTTGATTCTCCAATGTACCATTCTCGGAAATACCAAGGGATTGCCTTCTGCACACCTTATTTTTATCTTGTCTCACACGATGGTAGCGTCCGCCTACATTGCAGGCGACCCGGGGGTGGGGCACACCATTCAAAGAGGGGGAGGGACTGACGTTTGCATCAAAACAAATACCCCATCCTTTGCAAAGGCAATAACCAAGAAATCCAGAAAAAAAAAAAGGGGGGGGGAGGAGACTAGCAACCTTCCTCTGAAAGTTATAGGAAGTGGCCTAAAAGATATTTTCTTTCTACTCCCCTCTCATTGAGTGACGAGTGAGCTGCTCCGAAAAAAAGAAACCGGAAATGCTACTGCAGGAGGCAGAAATGTAAATGTGGAGCCAAACAATAACAGGGCTGCCGGGCCTCTCAGATTGGGACTGTCTTCCTCGGCCTCGCAGGCAAACTGCCCGTTTAGCACGTCTCACTTCCACGGCTGACAGCTTTTAATTGGATTTTCTCCACCTAGAGAAGCAGGAGGCCAGCTCGAAAGGAAAGACAAAGGTCCGGAAGTGTGGGACTTTAGATTGGGCTTCTCGAATTATCCCAAATAATCAGAAATTTCGGGCTGGAGCCCGAGGTTTCACTAGGATGTCACGGACTCTAAAATATCGAGCCATGAGTTCCCAAAGTCTCGAGATCCGGAAGTCTCAAACCCCAATGCTTTGTGCCTCTTATTTCAGGGATTCCCCACAAGCAGCACTGGGTGGGTGTCGGGGAAGGAAGCACCCATTAGGCCGGCTCAAGTCTCCCCAAAGTCCCGCTCCCCTGCCTAGGTGTTCAACTTAGAGTTCGGCTGATTCTAACATCCTCATCATCTACACCCACGCCTTCCAACATTGCATTCTTACGTTGATTCCTCCAGCCAAGCTGCCATCCCACCCACCCCCAAACTCGCTAAGCTCCCACTGCCCCACCCGCAGCCCCTGCAATTCTCCCGAGCTGAAAATGCACGGAGCCGAGAGCCCATGACTCAGAGAGGACTCATTAGGCTCAATCAGGAGCTTACCCAATCCTCAGGGGAGCGTGTCACCGTCCTGGGAAGCACGCTCCGAGCCTGGACGCCAGGTGCCCCCGGAGCCCAGCGGCTACCAGCGCCCTGGACGGTGGCTCTGGACTTTTGAGGAGCTCAAAACTTTTAGCGCCAGTCTGAGCACATGGGAGGGGAAAATCCCAATCCCATCAACCCTTGCGAAGCTCCTGGCACAAAGCTGGACAGTCGCCATGACAAGTAAGGGCAAGTAATTCGCCTACCGGAGGAGGCAAAGGAAATGGAGAGTTGGAGAGGAGGGTGCCAGGAGTCAGGATTCTCGCCGTATTAGTGCTGTAGCTACTAATATCTTGGGGTGGGAAAATTCTAGCCAGATCTGTGAGGTCAGAATTAGTGGAAACCATTTTGGAGGACTTCTGCCACTGTGTCAAATAGGAAGGGTGGAAAGAAGAAAGCCTTTGCAGATAGCTGGATAGTTTCTTCTCATCAGCTAAAATCTCGCGTTTTAGGAAGGCTTCCCTTAATATTCCAGTCTAACGTATTCCCTCAGATACTTTATATCACATCATCTTGTTTAATTTTCTTCACAGTCCTTATCACTATCTGAAAAAGATGTATTTGTTCATTTCTGTCAATACACAGCAACATGTGCCTTATGAGGGTAGAGAACTTGTCTACTATCTTATTCATTGTTGTATTCCCCAGTGCCTAGTACAGTGCTAGGTAGCAAGTAGGATCTCTATAATAAATATTATTGCATAAGTGAAGAGAGAGACGGGTGTGAGGAATCTGGCGAATAAGATGCAAAAGAGGTGCAAACCTGTAAAATCAAATATAGTGCTGGCGCCCTCTGCAGGCGGAGGGGGTGATGGTAGGTGCTTTAAGAATGACCACGGGAGTCGGTAGGGGGAGCGCAGGCGCTTCTCGCCAAGGCGGAAGCGCTCAGACTACAACTCCCAGCAGCCCTAGGAGCTCTTGGGCTTGATGGGAACGGTAAACCTTCTAACCTTTCACGTTTCCGCTCTGCCCCTTGCGAGGGTCGCCCGCGAAATCTGACCCGGGATGCGAAGGTCCAATCGGAAGACGGGCCCAAATCCCGCGAGAGCAAGTGGCGCGTAGCGACCCAAGGTGCTTAGGAACGCCGTGCTTTCCAAATTGGTGTCACTTGTGCGCGTCGCCTCTCGGGGGTCTTCTGCCTCCTCCCGGAAGAGGAAGGGAGGCGCAGGTGGGCTTCTGTAGTTCTGCGTCGGATCCCTGAGAACTTTGAAGCCGTCCCGGCCGAGGCCGATGTCTGCCGCGCTTCCTCTGCAGTATGAAGACTTTGGAAGCGCACCTGTTAGCTCCGGACTGCCTTCCTTCAGACCAGGCCCTAGCTCCAGCCCCTCTCTCTCCCCAGACTTCCCCGATGGATAAAAATACGAACCCTGAAAGGATGCCACCGCCCCCCGATGGGGATGATGAGACCCGGCTGGCCCCAGATCTCGTGACTATCTCAGCTGTGTCACAGGAGGCGCGGGAGGGGCACCCAGCTTCTCTGTCCACTCCCCCGGAGACAGAGTTTGATACTCCTAGTGAGTTAAGTCCTCGGACCGAGGAGCAAGAACTTTCTGAAAATGCAAGCCTTCCTGCAGAAGAAACGAACGGGCCAGAATTGGGGTATGGAGAAGCATTGGAAGGTGTATCAGAGGACCCCGCTGCAGAGGACGAGGGAGACACGTAAGTGGTGCTGTGCTGGCTGTTGACTTTGGAGTCTGAGGAGGTTGGAAGTGTGAGATAGACCTTATCCATCAGTCCACAGCCCTGCTTCTCCAGGCCCATTTCCCTTTTGCTTTGGCGACCCAGGTTTGTTGCCCCATCCCCATCTTCCTTCCAGCACTTGGAACTACAGCTTCTCCCAGCTACCTCGATTTCTCAGTGGTTCCTGGTCAGAGTTCAGCACCCAACCTGAGAACTTCTTGAAAGGCTGTAAGTGGTAAGTACGGATAAGGGGCAGGGAGATAACCACTCCCAGAATTTTCACTTTTAAAAAACCCAGTTATCTAGGAGAAGGGTCTTCCTGAGGTGGGAGGAGTAAGAATCCCTCCTAGACCGAGCTTAAGGTTCATCTAGGACTTTGTGTCTTCCACTTCTCTCAAGGATTCGGAGGCTTACCTACCCCAGAGTTAGGCTCAACTCTAGCCTTGCACTTGGAAAGCATAGGTCTGTCCAGCTTTCTAACTCTTTCCTATTCCTAGGGCCCCTGATGGTTCCTGCATCTTGACCAATAGTGCTGATAACATTCTGCGGATTTATAACCTGCCCCCAGAACTGTACAACGAGAGGGAGCAGGTGGAATATGCAGAAATGGTAAGGGTAGGGGCTAACTCTGCTCCTTCGTCAGACACTGCATATTTAAGTCCTTTGTATGGACAGAGAAAGTGTGGACTACGTGCTTCCTGTTCACAAACAGGACTGACTTTCTTCATCATGAGATTCCACATGTAGTATTTTCTGCCCTGAATTCTGAAGTCATTTAAAGAGATGTTTGCCCTGGCAGTATTTAATTTATTTGCAGGTATTTACTGAATGACTGCCAGTATGCTAACCACTGCTGGGATATTGTGATGAACAAGGCAGATTAAGAACTGGTTTGCTTTCTTGTGTGGGAAATAGGCAGTAGACATGTAAACCAGTAAATAATCAAGATTATTATTATTGTTTTTGTTTTTGTTTTTTTTGATTCGGAGTCTCACTCTGTCGGCCAGGCTGGAGTACAGTGGCACGCTCACGGCCACCGTAGCCTTGATCTGCTGGGCTCAGATAATCCTTCCACCTCAGTCTTCCAAATTGCTGGAACTACAGACGCATGCCACTGTGCCCGGTGAATTTTTTTATTGTAGAGATGAGGTCTCACCAAGTTGCCCAGGCAGGTCTTGAACCCGTGGACTCAGGCAATCCTCTCACCTTGGCCTCCCAAAGTGCTGGGATTATAGGTGTGAGCCACCGGGCCTGGCCTAATCAAGATTATTACAGGTGATGATAAATGCTCTGAAGGAGATAAGCAGAATGAGGAGAGACTAATTAGAGGATACTACTTTGGATAAAATGGTCAGGGAGCAGCTCTCTGAAAAGAAGACATTTGAGCCGAGACCTGAAGAATGACAAGGGATCAGTCCTGTGAAGAGCTCTGGAAAGAGCCTTCCAGGAAGAGGCAATGATATTACAAAGACCCAGATATTACTGTTTTTTGTGTTAAAGAAACAGCAAGAATGCCAGTGTGGCTGCATTGAGGCTATTGAGGGGGAAAGTGGGATGAGGATGGAGAGGAGCAGCCGTGTCGCGTTGGGTCTTGAGAATAGGATACTTGGAGTTTATTTGGGAAGCCATGAGAGAGTTTTAAAACAGAAGAATATGCGGGTTCGAGACCCGCCTGGGCAACTTGGCAAGACCTCATCTCTACAATAAATCAAAAAAATTAGCCGGGTGTGGTAGCGCACGCCTGTAGTTCCAGCTACATGGAAGGCTGAGGTGGAAGGATCGCCGGAGCTCAGCAGGTGGAGGCTGCGGTGGCCGGGAGCGGCCACTGCATTCCAGTCTGGGTGACAGAGTGAGACTCCAACTCAAAAAATAAATAAATAAATAAATAAAACAGAAGAATGCATGGATTGTAAGTGGGCAAGAGTGAATTAGGGAGACTTATTAGAATGTGTCTGTTGTGGTCCAAGTGAGAGATGATGGTGGTATGGGTGAGGGTGATGTCAAGAGAGATAGAGAGATTTTGCAGGACTTAGAGATATATTGATGTGGAGGTGCCAGGAAGGAAGTAATTGAGGATGATGCCCAGGTTTTTCAGCTGAGTGGTTAGTGGAACACTCAGAGGAGGAAACGGGTATAAGCAGGTAGGCATTGACAGAAGCCAAGGGTTTTATTTTATTTATTTATTTTATAGAGACAGGGTTTTGCTGTGTTGCCCAGGTTGGTCTTGAACTACTGGCCTCAAGGGATATTCCCACCTCAGCATCTCAAAGTACTGGGATTATAGGTGTGAGCCACCATGCCCCACTGAAGTCAACGGTTTTATTTATTTATAATTTATTTTTTTAAATTTGAGTTGGAGTCTCACTCCATCACCCAGGCTGGAGTGCAGTGGCATGCTCATGGCCACCGCAGCCTCGACCTGCTGGGCTCAGGCAATCCTTCTGTTTCAGCCTTCCAAGTAGCTGGAACTACAGGCACGCACCACCAAGCCTGGGTAGTTTTTTGACTTATTATGGAGACAAGGTCTCACCAAGTTGCCCAGTTGTCTCTAACTCTGGGCTCAGGCAATCCACTTGTCTCAGCCTCCCAAAGTACTGGGATTACAGGCGTGAGCCACTGCACCCAGCTGAAGTCAAGGGTTTTAAAGTACATTAAATGTGAAATGTAAAGTTAAGGGGAGCGACTAGGACTGGGGATGTACTTTGAGAAGTGGGAGAGCACATGTATGACATGTCTTGAGAATGGATTCACTCTCAAGAGAGAGTGTAGATGGAGGAGAAGTAGTCCCAAGCTGAGCCTTGAATGGCCTAACAGATGGAGGTGGAGGCAAAGAGTAATGACTAATGGAGAATGAACCAAGAGGACATTAATGACCTTGATAAGAGCACTTTAGAGGAGTGATAGAGGCAGAAGCTGATTAGAGTAAATGGAAGAAAAAGAATAGACAATTACTTGGAGAAGTTTTGCTGTGAAAGGGAGTCAGGAAATGGATTGGTGATCAAAAGAGAATGTGGGGCCAGAGGAGGGTTTGTGGGGTGCTTCTGTGATGTCAAGAATAACCTCGTATAGAGGGAGGAACTTATGCTGTCAGCAAGGGGATGACAAAGTCCTCGAGTGGCTGGGTGAAGACACTCTAGAGCACATTCAAGAACTTGGCTTTGGGAGGTGCAAAATCCATCTTTGCAGTAGGAAGAAAGGTGGAGGCTGCTGTTTGGTGGTTGGAAGATCTGGGTGTTTCTGTCTCTTGGCTTCTATTTTCTCAGTGAAGCATAACAGGAGGGTTCAGCTGAAGGAAGAAAGTCTGTGCAGAGAGAACAGAAGGTATGAAATGATGTGTCCTAGAGAGTAGAAAATCAAAGCCACTGAGGGATGTGGTAGTCCTGCTGTTCTCTGCTCAGTGCCCACTAGAGGTGTGTTGCTATCCATTTAAAATGAGACCAGCTGGTGTGGTTGTACATTTTTCCTGGTAAGTTAAGTGACTATCATTTCTGTTTACAAAATGAGGATGATAATAGTACCCACCTCACAGTGTTGTTATGAGAAAAAAAATAATTAGTGATGAATTAATGTAAAGTGCTTAAAACACATAGTAAGTATTCAATAAACACAAGTAGTCATCAGTGTCAGTTGCATGAAAGCATGGAATAGGAGGATGGTCTGGTTGAGGTTTGCCAGGAGAGAAAGACAAGGGTATCTTGTGAGTGTCTGCGGGGTATGTATGTCATGGTGGACTGGAATCTAAAGTGGGTAAAGAAATAGATTGTAAATATGTTTTTGATGAAGCTGAATAATTGTCATGATAAAAATAGCAGAGCAAGTGAACTCTGGGTTGGAGATGGTAGTCAGAGGTTGAAATTGAGGTGTACCATTGCAGTGATGACAAAGCCCATGATTCCATGGGAGTGGGTGGCTGATGTAGACTGAAGGCAGTGCCTGTGGGTGCTGAGGAAGTCAAAACATGAGAAAGGGCAGGGTGTTGGACAGATCCATTTATTCTTTCATCAATCAGTTTGTTCAACACTTTTTTTTGTAAAGCACTATGTATTAGGTCCTGTTTTAGGTGCTAGGGATTAGTCAGGAACAAAATAGATAGAAGTCCCTGTCCTTGGGAAGCTTATATTCTGGTGTGGGAAATAGGCAACAATGAGTTAGCAAAATAAAAAAATGTATCTGACAAGTACCACGGTGAAAAATAAAGCAGGGGAAAGGACTGAGAGAGTGAATTGCAATTTTAAAAAGGATGATCAGGGAAGACCTCACTAGTAATATGACATTCGAGCAGATACCAGAGAGAAGTAAGGGAGTGAACCACGTTGATACCCGGGGGAGGATTGTGCTGGACAGAAAGAACAGCAAATTCACAGGCTCTGTGGAAGCAGAAGTCACTAAGAATGACAGCAGGACTATCTGTGGTGACAAACCAGGAGGTAAAGTCTCAGTGAATGAGGGAAGGTGACAAGAAGAAGATTTGGAAATGATAATGAGCAACATGGTGACACTCATACACCTGTTGTTCTTGAGGGATGTGCTGGGGAGGGCTGTGACCATTAAAGCCATCTCAACTTGAGAGGGTCATGGGAGACAGCCAGGGCCTGGCAAGTCCAGGTGAGCAAATGGAGTACTCTCAGGAGAAGATGAGAAATATGGGTTTTTTATTTTTTATTTTTTTTTGAGTCATGGTCTCATTCTGTTGCCTAGGCTGGAGCGCAGTGGCATGAACACAGTAGACTGCAGTCTTTACCTCCTAGACTCAGGCAATTCTCTTGCCTCAGCCTCCTGGGTAGCTTGGACAATGGATGCATGCTACTACCTTTGCTAATTTTTTGAGTTTTTGTAGAGATGAGGCCTTGCTATGTTGCCTAGGCTGGTCTGAACTCCTGGGCTCAAATGATCCTCCCACCTTGGCCTCCCAAAGTGCTGGGATTCACAAGCATGAGCCACCGTACCTGGCCAAGAAATATGTTGGCTTTTTTTTTTTTTTTAAGACTAGACTAGAAATTTC
>CAUYQG010288141.1:0-12524 GCA_963574415.1 Tarsius wallacei | reverse complement strand
AGCCTTGGCATCCTGGGCTCAGGTGATCTTCCTGCCTCTTAAGTAGCTGGGACTACAGGTGTGTAGCACCACAACGGCTAATTAGTTTTCTTTCTTTGTTTTTCTTTTTTTGAGTTGGAGTCTCACTCTGTCGCCCAGGCTGGAGTGCAGTGGCACGCTCATGGCTACCCCAGTGTCGACCTGCTGGGCTCTGGCGATCCTTCCACCTCAGCCTTTCAAGTAGCCAGGAACTATAGGAGTGTGCTACCATGCCTGGCTAATTTTTGATTTATTGTAGAGACGAGGTCTCGCCGAGTTGCCCAGGCTGGTCTTAAACCCGCGGGCTCAGGCAATCTACTTGCCTTGGCATCCCAAAGTGCTGGGATTAAAGTGCTGAGCCACTGAGTCTGGCCACTAATTAGTTTTTTTGCAGAGATGACGTTTGCTATGTTGTCCAGGATGGTCGGTCTCGAACATCTGACCTCAAGTGATCCTCCTTCCTCAGTCTCCCAAAGTGTTGGGATTATAGTCAAACGTTTACTTTATAAATACCTGGGAACAGAGCAGCTGGGTTGTGGAGCTGGTGTGCATTTAACTTTGTAAGAAACCCCGAACATTTCCAAACCAAGCGTCTGAGTCCAGATGCTGGCATGACCTCACTCCCTGCGGCCAGTCTTTGTTTCAGTGGGGCTAGTCAGTCACTAGTGTATCTCACTGTGGTTTTAATCAGCATTTCCCAGCCTGATGACTCATGATGTTAAATATCCTTTCATGTGCTTATTGGCTATTTGAATACATCTTTTATGAAGTGGTTCATGTCATCTGCCCCTTTCCAACTGAGCTGTTTGTCTTTTTGGTACTGATGCAGGCTTATATCAAGGATGTGTATTTTGTGGCCTATTCTTTTTTTTTTTTTTTTTTTTGAGTCAGAGTCTCACTCTGTTGCCCAGGCTGGAGGGCAGTGGCAGATCATGGCCACCGCAGCCTTGAGCTCCTGGGCTCAGGTGATCCTTCCACTTCACCCTCCTGAGTAGCTGGGACTGCAGGCATGCACCACCATGCCCAGATTTTTTTTTTTTTGTAGAAATGATGTGTCGCTATGTTCCCTAGGCTGGTTTTGACCTGGGCTCAAGCAATTCTCTTGCCTCAGTCTCCCAAAGTGCTAGAATCACAGGCGTGTGCCACTGTGCCCAGCTGATCTGAATCTTTTGAGATGTATTTACTGGTCTGGACATGGTCTACCTTGGTGAGTGTTTCTCACACTCAGAAGGAAGGCACGTTTCCAGCTGCTGGCTGCAGTGCTCTGGGTTGGCATAGTAGGCCCGTAGCATGGTTCAAATTCCTCTCCACACTTTGTGGTGTCTATCTGTGTTGTGAGTTCTGTCAATTTTGCTTCAAGTATTTTAAAGTCCTTCTGTTATTATTATTTTTGATTCAGAGTCTCATTGTTGCCCAGGCTGGATTGCAGTGACATGATGACAGCTCACTGCAGCCTTGGCCTGCTGGGTTCAAGTAATCCTTCTGCCTCAGCCTCCTGAGTACCTGAGACTAAAGGCGTGCACCACCATGCCCAGCTTATCATTATTTTTTGATTCAAAGTTCTTTCATTCAATGTACACATTTTTGGTTTTTTTGCGTCAAGTCTCACTCTGTCGCCTAGGGTGGAATGCAGTGGCACAATCACGGTTACTGCAGCCTGGACCTCCTGGGCTCAGGTGATCCTCTTTCCAAGTACCTGGAACCACAGGCATGTGACCACACCCAGCTAATTTTTGATTTATTGCAGAGACGAGGTCTCGCCAAGTTGCCCAGGTTGGTCCCGACCCCAGGGCTCAGGCAATCCTCTCAATTCCACTTCCCAAAGGGCTGGGATTATAGGCATGAGCCGTCGCACCTGCCTCAATGCACACATTTTAAAAATCATGTTCTTAAGATGAACTGACCCCCTTATCATGATGAAAACACCATCTACCTCTAGCAACACTTCTTGAAGTCTGCATCGGCTCATATTGATACAGCTATATCACCTTTTTATGAGCGTGGCATGCTGTATCTATTTCCATCTTACATTATTTTTTTCTTGAGACAGGGTCTCTGTCGCCCAGTTGCAGAGCAGTGGCACAATCATGGCTCACCACAGCCGTGACCTCCTAGGCTCAGGTGATACTCCTGCCTCAGCCTCCTGAGTAGCTGGAACGACAGTAGCCACCACCATCTTCTAAATTTTAATCAACTTGTACATTTGCATGTAAGATATCTCTTACAAGTGCCTAGTGTTAGGCTTGCTGCTGGGTCTGGTCTACAGCTTGTGTTGCACCTGGCCGCCAGTCAGCTTATGTGTAATTATTTGGACGGGTGGTTTTAGATCCACAAGCTTCTTGCTTTTTACTTGTCCCACTGGCTCTCTTCCCCCCTCCTCCCCGCCCCCTTCTGCTGCCTTCTGCATTTAAGAGAATGTCTACAATCCTACTCTATGTCCTCTGCTGGATTTCCAGTTGCTTTCTGCAGTGCCTGTCCTAGGGGATGATGCTGTGCATCCTTCCCTTAGCAGAGTCGACCCTGACCTGGTCATAACTCATGTGTGACGCCAGATTCCTAGAGCAAACGCACACTTTCTTCACTCGCTCACTCAGCCACCCGTGTGCCAAGTGCAGTGTTAAGCACCAGAAACTCAATGACACAAAGCAGTCATCATTCATTATTTGCTGTAATAAAATAACTGGGACCTCCTGCTGAAGTATGCTGCAATATAATTTGGTCAACATTCTTGTGGAAAACACTGGATTTGAACTCTTGGGTTAATGTGATCCTTCCACCTCAGTCTCCTGAGTAGCTGGCACTATAGGCGTGTGCCATCATGCCTGGGTGCCAAACACTTTTTACTCAAAAGATATTCAGTATGGGCTGGCCATGGTGGCTCACATCTGTAATCCCAGTGCTTTGGGAGGCTAAGGCAAGAGGGCTGCTTGAACCCAGGAGTTCAAGATCAGCCTGAGCAACATAGTGAGATCTTGTCTCTACAAAAAATAAAAAAAATTAGCTAGGCATGGTGGTGCAAGCCTGTAGTCCCAGCTACTCAGGAGGCTGAGAGGGGAGGATCTCTTGAGCCCAGGAGGTTGAGGCTGCAGTGAGTTGTGATAGTGCCACTACACTCCAGCCTGGGCAACAGAGTGAGACTCTGACAAAAAAAAAAAAAAAAAAAAAAAAAAATCAATATACCGAGATCTTGCTTCCCAAATATTCACTAAAGGAACTCTGCAGGAGTGGCAGGCAGACCCTGGCTGGGGTGTGGAAAGCACCAGGTAAGCGGAAACATCAGTGCCAAAAAGCAAGCAAGTATGCCAAGAATGATGGGATATGTCAAAAGAACACAGAGCTGGCATGAAAGGGCTCCCACTGGCTGAACTGGGGACAATGTCGCCATCCAACAGTATAATAATGGCAATGGATCACTGCACAACAAATAAGAAAAACAAAACAGACAAAAAACCCCAGCCCACAGTGACAGTAAGACAAAAGCGAGGGCTCTTCTTTAGAGCGGACTAACATCAATAAACACCAGCAAGGATGGAATCAGACAGTGTTCTGTGACTGCCAATGGAAGGAGTGGCGGCAGGGTCATCTATGGATGTGGACACAGAGATCGCTGCAGGCAGAGACAGGCTGCCTCACAGCACACCCACCCACTTGGCGAGAGGAGGGATGGGTGGCCCTCAGGGTGCGATCACACTCAGTATCATGCACAGAGGGACAGATGGACAGTTCTGGGTCTCCTGATGAGATGCAGCGATGTCACACAACATCTGCGACAGTATTCTTGCCAAAATACTGAACACGGACCTACCCATGAGGAGACAGTAAGACACATTCAGACTGTGGGATGTACAGCCGGCCTGGATGCTTCAAAAACGTCAAAGTCATGAAATATACATGCAAGGGAGGGCAGGAAGGAAGCCAGTGGGGAGCAGATGGGGAAGGCAGGGCAGGAAGAAGGAAGGGGCCGAGAGAGACGGCTGAGGCAGCAAACTGTCACACGTATCCAACTGAGCTTCGGATCATGTGCATATGGCACTCACGGCACAATCTTTTTTTTTAAGAGACAGGGTCTTGCTCTGTTGCCCAGGCTGGAGTGCAGTGGTACACTCATGGCTCACTGCTGCTTCCATCTCCTGGGATCAGGTGACCCTCCTGCCTCAGCTGCCCGAGTAGCTGGGACTACAGGTGCGTGCCACCAAGCCCTGGTCATTGTACTTTAACTCTCTGCACTTAGAGACAACTCACAGATCATCTACCAGCACCTCAACCATACTTTTTAAAGAAATAGCGAGAAATGAGTCACTTCATATTAAACAGTATAGCGCTGGAACTAATTATTTTATTGTAATGATATTTGGCTTCTAATGAGATTTTGGACATTGAGGAACTTATTCATGACAAAATATTACAATTTTATATATTTTTCTAACATGTGAAACAGTCACCGACATGCACTGCAGGTTCACTGACACATGCTGTGTCATGGGAATTTGCCCGACATCTTCCACCTGGTGTTTTTCTACTGACATAGACAATGCAGTCTTGTTTTCTTCCTCCCATGTTAATAATGTGTAATTTAGGCCAAGCGCAGTGGCTCAAGCCTGCAATACCAGGAGGCCAAGGTGAGAGGGCTGCCTGAGCCCACGAGTTCAAGAACAGCCTGGGCAACTTGGCGAGACCTCATCTCTACAATAAATCACAAAAAATAACTGGGCATGGTACTACGCCTGTAGTTCCAGCTATTTGGAAGGCTGAAGTGGAAGGATCGCCTGAGTCCAGCAGGTTGACGCTGGGGTGACCACGAGTGTGCCAAACAATGCCCTCCGGCTTAGGTGACAGAGACTTCAACTCACAAAAAAAAGGTGTAAATTACTGTCCAGTCTGTGCACCTCTGTGAAAGTACTTCACATGTTCTCTTTCTACACGATGCCAGCTGATTTTTTTAATGTGTATCTCAGTATACATTCCATCTCTTTATTTGCTTTCTTGTGCAATTTGAATGGAAAACTTCAAGGAAACATACATTTTTGAAAAATTTGTGCTGGCATAAGTTTGTACTGTATAATCACCAGCAATTTCTTTACGTCCCCTGAGAGGGGACATCCGAGTGCAAAGAGTTCAAATGAAGAAGCAGTGAAAGAAGTAGATAATGCGATTGTAGAACCAACCCTTCCAATCAAGTGCACTCCCTGGCCTGGGGATGTTACAGGGGTAAAGTGATAATGATGTGGTAGATGAGTTAGTTATATGCCACTGCACAGCAAAGAGCCCTGTTCCCACTCTTAGGCAGAAGGATGGAGGGACAGTCTGACTGCAGGAGTAACATAATTTGATTGCTAATAAAACACATTCCAGCTTTAAAGACCAACTCTGGGTTTATAGTTAAGATCACAGAATCTGCCGGGCTCGGTGGCTCAACCTGTAATCCCGCGCCTTTGGGAGGCTGAGGTGAGTGGATTGCCTGAGCCCGCGGGTTCGAGACCCACCTGGGCAAGCGAGACCTCATCTCTACAATAAATCAAAAAATTAGCTGGGCGTGGTAGTGCGCGCCTGTAGTTCTAGCTACTTGGAAGGCTGAGGCGGAAGGAATGCCGGAGCCCAGCAGGTCAAGGCTGTGGTGGCCGGGAGCGACCACTGCACTCCAGCCTGGGTAACAGAGTGAGACTCCAACTCAAAAAAAAAAAAGATCACAGAATCAACCAGTAATTGCACACATATGCACCCCTCCAGCACCTGCTGGACTCGTCACAGCTTCCACTCTGTAGAGTGAGGCTATGGGTTTAATTCCACCTACTTGGGCAGGGCAGTTTGCATTGCAGTCTCTAAATCTCAACCTCTTTTGCAGGACTCATTAAGGTTCCAGTGGTGAGCCAGGCGCGGAGGCAAGAGGATTGCCTGAGACCAAGGGTTCGAGACCAGCCTGGGCAACATGGTGAGACCTCATCACTACAGTAAATAATTAGCCAGGGGTGGTGTGGTGGCACGGGGCTATCGTTTCAGCTACTCAAGAAGTTGAGGCGGAAGGACTACCTGAGCCCAATAGGTTGAGGCTGCAGTACACCTGAGTGCACACTGCACTACAGCCTGGGCAACAGAGTGAGATTCCAACTCAGAATAAAATAAACAGGCCGGGCACGGTGGCTCAGCCTGTAATCCCAGCACTTTGGGAGGCCAAGATGAGAGAATTGCCTGGGCCTGGGGGTTCGAGACCAGTCTGGGCAACTTGGCGAGACCTCATCTCTACAATAAATCACAAAAATTAGCTGGGCATGGTGGTGTATGTCTGTAGTTCCAGCTATTTGGAAGGCTGAGGAAGAAGGATCGCCTAAGCCCAGTAGGTCGAGGCTGTGGTGGCCATGAGCGTGCCACTGCACTCCAGCCTGGGCGACAAGAGTGAGACTCCAACTCAAAATACAAACAAACAAACAAACAAATAAATAAGCCGGCCAGGCTTGGTGGCTCAACCTGTAATCCCAGCACTTTGGGAGGCTGAGGTGAGTGGATTGCCTGAGCCCGTGGGTTTGAGACCCGCCTGGGCAACTTGGTGAGACCTCATTTCTACAATAAACCAAAAACTAGCCAGGCATGGTAGCGCATGCCTGTAGTTCCAGCTATTTGGAAGGCTGAGGCAGAAGGACCTCCGGAGCCCAGCAGGTCGAGGCTGCAGTGGCCAGGAGTGGCCAATGCACTCCAGTCTGGGTCACAGCGTGAGACTCCAACTCAAAAAACAAAACAAAAAAAAAACAAAAAAATAAAAAAAGAAAAATAAAAAATAAGCCAGGTGTGGTGGCTCACACCTGTAGTTCCAGCTACTTGGGAAGTTGAGGCAGAAGGATCATCTGAGCCCAGTGGGTCGAGGCTGCGGTGGCTGTGAGCGTGCCACTGCACTCCAGCCTGGGCAACAGAGTGAGACTCCAAGTCAAAAAAATTAAATTAAATTAAAATTTAAAAAGTTCCAGTGGTGATGTCAGAGACCACACAAGTGTGATGCCCGAGCCTGCCAGGGCAGGGCCGACTGCTGACACAATCACCATCTTCCAAAGACCTTTCTTTAAATACAAAGGTTAACTTGAGGGCAAGGCCAGAGCTCCTCTGTTAAGAGTGATGCTTTGCTAGAGGAGTTAATGTCGCCCATGGCCTTCACATACACCAAAGCGGGCGATGGCTTCTGGAGTGATGAGGAGCACACCCCACCCTGACTTCAGCTTCCATCGTCTTGCACGAGGGACTCCTAAGGCACAGGATGAAACTCACAGTGAGCCGAGCAGGAGACATGTGTTGACGGCCCTTAGTTCTACAGTTCCTTTGCTGATTTTTCAGTTTTAAGGAGAGATCCCATTTTGCCAATGAACATAACAATCATGTGACTGGCAGCCCCAACTACACCGTCTGGCTGCCAAGGCATTGGGTCAGGGGTGTCCTCGTGCAGCCACTTAGCCTGTGGGCACTGCTTTCCAAGGAGCAGGATGCCCTCTGGGTGTATGCTTCACTATGGAGATGCAAGACCTGTCCTCTAGAAGGTTCTGTCAGCAGCACTGTGTTGTGTCATTCGAGGCTATGGTGTACAGCGGCTCCGTCTGGCCTTTTCTGTGTCCTCCACACTCATAGACAGCAGAGTTCCCTGTCTATGTGCTAGTCGGGAGCCTGCATAACCCGCACAAAATGAGAGCCCCTCACATTCAGAGAGAAAAGTAATACACTGCTAACCAGCATCAGGCATCAGGCTGTGATGTCAGCCAGGAGGATTGGAGGAGGCACCCCCCCATTCCCAGTGGGCGGTGCCGCTGGTGGAGGTAGCTGTCCAGAGCTACTGGAAGCCAAAGCATGCCCCAAAGGGACAGACTGCGGATGTGTTTCCCAAAGCTGGAAGTAGAGCCACGAGTGCCAGGCTCAAGTGAGCAGAGAGCCATGGCCCAGGGCTGCCAGAGGCCCAAACAGGCACCATGCGGGGCTTACATCTGACACATGTGGAAGCCAACCGTGCTGGCTCTCCTGTGACAACTGCCACATACTCCACTAGGGGTCCCAAGATCAGATCACCGGCCCCTCCTGCTCTCCCCAGCCCACTGTACCCCGTGGTCCTCCCCTGGGATCTGACTGGGCCGAGATCACCATCTCACAGCACTCAGGCAACCACAGTGACTTTCCTTGAGGCAGGAGGCTCAAGGCTGATGCTGTCTTCCCTTCTGTTTGTGCTGCATGTCCTCTCCCCAGTCAGCAGGCAGAGGGGCAGCAGTGCACGTGAACACGAGGCCGACTGTGCACAGCCCCAGTGGGAGAAGACGCGGTGTGACCCTGGGGGCGGGCAACCCTCTGCCAGAAAGGGAGCATCCTAAATCCAGCCTGGCAGTTGCCGGGTGTGCTCAAGTATCTGTGATGATGGCTGTGCCACTGAGAGACTCTGTGCCCCACGGTGGTCAGCTGCTCTCTGCTCACCAAAGTGCACATCACCTTCCGACGCCCTTCCCACCCAGGGACCCCAGGAGCTCGTGCCCAGCGCTTGCGCACCCAGCAGCCTACCTGGAGCGTGTCCGCTTCCTGCTGGCCCCGGGGCTGCTCATGCGGTAGGCGGAGGGGACGCTTCTCTCTTCCCTCCGCCTCTCAGGGGAGTGGGCTCTCCTCCGAGGGGACCGGGAGCGGGACCTGGACAGAAGAGGATGCGGGGTGAGCCCTGCCATCCGGTGCAGGACATGCCACCCTTCCAACCACCAAGGCAGGGGTCAGCCTGTCTGCAGAAGCTGCAGGGCACTCGCCAGCACGGTGCCGGCACAGGGTCCCCCCAGCCTCCTCCTCTCCCCATACTGAACCCCGTCTCAGAGGCGGAGATGGTTGCCCTCTCCCTCCACGCACTCGGTGCACCAAGGCAAGCTCTCAACCAATGCCTGACCGACGTGGAGGCTGGAGCTACGCACTGCTCCTTGTAGTGGGCACCAGCAACCAACGCTCCCTAGGGAGGCCTGACCGCAGTCGTGGCCACCTCCGGCCACTGTTTCCCTCCCTTCCTCTTGCCTCTCTGTCCTAGGAACTTCAGCTCATTGGCATTTCTACCAGCATTAGGCAAGAAAAGGCAGTGAAATCCCAGTGAGTCCTGTCTGCTTGTCTGACCACCAGCAAAAGAAAAAACTAAAAGGTCACGGAGCTGGAGGACTACCCGGAAGCTTCTCTTGCTCACACGCACGGCCCCGTAGCATGGCTGGTGAAGGAAGGGCTGCGGGGGTTCTGGCATGAAGCCCAACCCTTCAAGCTGATTCAGAACACGCCACTCTCACAGCAGTTTAGGCTCAGTGACTTAAGTTTGTAAATTTCATGAATGCAACCCACCCATTAATATGTACTCTTCCTTTCTATGTGCCCAAGACTATTCTATTCATGCAGGGACGTAAGCCACGCAAGGCACAGGGCCCTGGAGGCCCTCGCCCAGCTGGGGCCAAGGTCCTGAGGCAGGGTCCCTTAACCTCGGGGCTTAGGACTTTCATTTCAGCTCTTTGTTCATTCAGTAAAGTTACTATTTTGGGAAGACCTGCAAAGAACAGAAATCTGGAAAAAAAAATACCATTTCTTTCCATTTGGTTTCCATGACAACCTACTCAAAAAACAATATAAGGAAGAGCAGTCTGATTTTGCCATTTAAAAAAGTTCTATACTGAATCATCTTAATTACAACAAAACCCAACAAGCCACACAGGCTGTGCTGTATAGACCAGCCTATGCCCACTCATGCTCCGCTGTCCTGGGGAGCCCGGGTGGCCCAAGACACAACATGGCTTCTGCTGTCCTGGGGAGCCTGGGTGACCCAAGACACAGCCTGGCCGCGGATGCCACACCAGGGCTGGCCAGAGCCGGCTCCAGGGTCTCCTCCGGCCCTGCTGCCTTTTAACTAGCAAAATGGTTTTGATTTTTTCCAGACCTGTCCTGAGATTTATATACAGATTACAAAGGCGAGGTCAGGTAGACACCTTGACATTTTACCAGGTTTTCCCTCAAAAGAGCTCCAGGTGGCAAATCTGTTGGTGGTCGAGGCTGCCTGATAACTTCCTTGCTCTGCTGCTGCGGCCACTGATGAGCTGCTCTGACAGGGCTCCGTGCTCAGTGTCCCTGGGGAGGCTGTGGCTCTGTGACACGGAGGCATACACTTCACATTCAGAATAATAGGTGCTGGGCTGGGTGCTACCAGAACCCTGTAAAAAGCTCTGCTTAATCAAAGCCATAGCACCTACGGTTGCTTAAATGTAGATTTCTATAATAAACTCAATAATCAGGAAAAATAAGTTAGTTTTTAATGCCTGCAAATCCGTAACTTTGAAACACAATACCATTTTGTAGTGGCTATTAGTATTAGATTCTTTAAAGTGAAGTGATTGGTGTCAGGAGATTTCAGATTATCTGGGAAAAGCCTATCTCAGAATCGGGGGTAGTATACCATAGACAATTCTTTAAGTTCTACTTTAATTAAAGAAGCTCTAACGCTTTTTATTCTGTTAGACTCTTCGTGTGGACATGCTGACAGTGCAGGCCACAGGAGCTCTAGGCCATCAGGGTACCATGTGTGTAAGGCAACTAACTGCAGGCTTTCCTCAGGGTGACACTGTCTGAATTAAAAGCTTTCCAGCTTAATGCAGTTCAGATCATCTTTTTTCCTAAAAAATCTTAACAGTTTGCTTTCAAATAAAGGCACAATGAGACCTCTTTCAATGATAAACTCCAGAAATTTCATCTGCATGACAGCGATCATAACTATAAATAGATTCTTTTCACCAATACGTGACTGTTCCCTGTCCTCCCTCCCCTCACCCCCACAAGCCTTTCAGCTGCCCCTACTGGGGCCACCTGTAGGCTCCTCTCCCGAACTACCCTTCAGTTTAAACCGGGGGCTGGATTCTACCTCCGGACTCTCCTCAGGTTCCGAGCTTCTCAGCAGCCTGCAGGGGTGGTTTCTTTCCTACATGGGCACATGTAGATGCCCCGAGGCTGTCTGGGTTTGGCTACAACTCACAGACCCCCTGCGTGACATGTGGACACTTGCCCTACCCTCCACATGATAAACATGGTCACACAGGGAACGTCGAGCCTCATGTGTCCTCCTTTAAGGAACAGGAGTCAGAGGTGGAATGAATTACTTTTAGTGGCTTGCTATGCAGTTTATCATGGGAAAAAAAGGACAGTGAGGAATCACATGTTTTCAAATGAGAATATAGTCCCAATTCTGCCTGCTTGAGTACTTTCTGAATGTTAAATCATACTCTTAATAAAAGCCATATTAACCCCCAGTCTCCCCTCCCACCACCTCATGTCCTTAGGGAGCTTATTTCTACAAAGATATATATCTTTTTTTTTTTTGAGTTGGAGTCTCACTCTTGTCACCCAGGTTGCTCATGGCCATCGCAGCCTCGACCTGCTGGACCCAGGTGATCCTTCCACCTCAGCCTTCCAAGTAGCTGGAACTACAGACACATGCTACCACACCTGGCTTATTTTTTGTGTGTGTAATTTATTGCAGAGACGAGGTCTCGCCAAGTTGCCCAGGCTGGTCTGGAACCCTCATGCTCAGGCAATCTTCTCGCCTTGGCCTCCCAAAGTGCTGGGATTACAGGCTGAGCTACTGTGCCTGGTCAGATATATATCTTTATTACATAAATTCTCCACAATGCAAGATGTCTTAAAAGGATAAAATTAAAAGATCTATCTAGAACCACCCCAACGCTAGGCTGACCCTGAACATACATTTAGACATCTGATTCAACATCAGGGGTCATTTTACCAAACATTTTAAAAACAAGCTTAGTTTCAAGCTTTAGACTTATAAGTTTAGTTAAAAAATACCCAAGCCATTACAATTACATTTTAATTGTAGGCAGTAAATAAACTGCACAGTCACTACTTTATCCCATTAAGAAAACCTGATGTGATATACAAACACCCATGAAAATAGAAAACAACATGAGAGCAAGTCCTATACTTTAATCAGTGCTGACAAAGACATTAACTGCCACCTCGTCATCATCAGTATGCCTTTCCAGAAGCAACTGCATGACTTTCCCAAACTAAAGACTTTTCTGTGACTAACTCACCTTTGCAGATGCAGCGTCACCTACAATTTAGGTGCGCTGAACAAATGGGGCTCCAACCCCAGGAACAGTATCAGCATGATACAAAACTTCATCATGTGAAGGGCATTCTAACCCTCATTTCCTACACTTTACAAAGAATTTTAGTAATTTAACAGGGAAATACATTCCATGTAGCTCCCCTACCACAACTGGAAACACGAGCAGCTGTTGCCTTTAACTATCCCTCCTTTCAGATAGAGTAGCCCATTATAGACACAGTGTGTACATAGGGCACATCAGACTTGCTTCCAGGACCTGCCAAGGCTCATCGACCGTGTCCAGTGACGCTGCCAGCCCAGAGTAATGTAGCACAGCTGCTCGTGTTTCCAGTTGTGGTAGGGGAGCTACATGGAATGTATTTCCCTGTTAAATTACTAAAATTCTTTGTAAAGTGTAGGAAAT
>CAUYQG010288138.1:0-20690 GCA_963574415.1 Tarsius wallacei | reverse complement strand
CCACCACCACCCCCCCCCCCCCCCCCCCCGTGGGGTTTCTGTGGGGGGGGGGCGGCGGCCCCCCCCCCAATAGTAATTCTGCCAAAATCTGCTTTAAGATTATGAAAGCTTTATAAGTAAAAGTTTAAGTTTTGCTCATTCAAAAAATTACTTGAGTACCTACCTCAGGCTCTAAGGAGTAATAAAAAAAAAAGTGAAACAGACTGGACCCTGCCCTCACTGACTTTACAGTACTGTGGAAAAAATAAAACAAGGATAGTAACTATACCAAGTAGAAAGTGAAAACATCCAGGAGGACCAATGGGAGTTGACAGGGAAAAAGCAGCTCCCATGAGAAAAGAAATGGTAAAGACAATTGTTAAGAATCACAATCCACACAACCCTAAATTAAAACTACCTTGCCTCTCATTAACTTATTTTCTAGAAGAGAAAAATGGACTGTTACCCCCAAGTTTTCATCAGTCAACAAGTGAGAAGAACTAGAATCAGTTTGCTAAAAACCTACCACAAATGTACTCAAGTTTTTGCTTGTGGAGGTGAAAAGCAAGGTAAATAAAATGCAGTAATTCAGCAAATTTGGAAAAAAGCCACGTCTACGAAACATCACATATTTCGGACAGACCTTTCAACGGAATGGAAAAGGGAAAAGACCAGGTATCTGATGATATTCACTTTATTACCAGCTCATTCTGCGCGCCACGGGGGTGGCTGCTGCAGGAAGTCAATCTTGCCTCTATTTCCCTCTTACTAAAAAGCGTACATCCCTCCATTGGATCATGAAAGGCCCAAAATGAAAACAAATGAACTGGCGTAGGTCAACAAAACATTCTCAAAGTCTCAAAAGAATTTTGTAACCACACACCTACAGGGGAATACCTCCAGGAACCATATTCACCAGGCCACAAGCACTGAATCAGGAGCACTGTTAATACCCAATCCCCAATAATGTGACATGAAGTCTCCCTCCGAGTAGTAACAAGAGCAAGCATTAAGACGCCCAGTGCCTTAGTCACAACGCTCGGACGCTGCTCCCCAGGGCTCGGCTGGGAATCCCTGCAAACTCAGGTCACCTGAAGTGAGAGGAACAAAAAACAAACGGGGCAGGGGGAGAGAGTCCACGAAGTTCTCCAAGTGAGCACTGGAGAGAACGTCTCAGTTTCGCAAGTGACACGGGGGCCCGGGCCCCAGGAGGCGGAGGTCTTGGGCGGTGCCGCGGGGCACCTGCCCCCCTCCAGCCACTTTCGCCTTCAGCGACCCACTCGGCCTCAGCTGACTTGGGCGTGGACGCAGAGGTCGGGGTCCCCGCGCTCGCAGAAGTAGAAGGGAAAGTGCGGCGGGACGGGACTCTGGGCCAGCCCGGCCGACGCCCTCCCCGGGCCTCCCCCCGGCGGCCACCTGAGCCCCGGGCACGGGCGGGTGGGGGAGGGGCGGGGCCGGCGCGCTCCCACTCACCTTCTGGATGGAGGACTTGCCGCTGCGCCGCAGCCCCATGAGCAGAATCCTCGGCTTGGAGCTGTCAGCGCCCCCGGGACCACAGCCTCCGCCGGCCCCCGCCCCGACCCCGCCGCCAGCCGCTGCTGCCTCCTCTTCCTCCTCCTCCACGCCGTAGCCGAAGTCCTTTGGAAACGAATCGGCAGCGCCGTAACTGCCGGCGAGGGGCGTCTCTTCCGCCCCGTACTGCAGGGACATGGTGCTGGAGCCGCCGCCGCCGCCCGCGCCCTGACAGGCCAGGCCAAGCCAGGCCGCCGCCTCCCTAGTCCGCCGCCGCCGCTGCCGCCGCCGCCCCCGGCAGCCGCCACCGTCCGGCCCGCCCCCCAGCGCCGAGCTTTCATAGGCCCCGAGTCGAGGCCTAGCCCCTCATTGGCCGCCCGAGCTGCCACTCGGGAGCAGCAGGGTAGGTGGTGCCCCGTCACGTGCTGGAATCACCTGACTCGCAGCCGCGGGTGGGGGGAGGAGTCACGAGGAGGGCTGCCCGGCCGCGCCTCTCGCGCTGCTCCCGGCCTTCTGCCCTCCGCCCGGAGAGCACGCACCTCGGTCCTACCGAGGACGCGCCTTGCTCCTAGCCGCCCCACTCACTGCCTTCTTCCGGGCTGCGGAGGGCACCGCAACGGGAGATGTTCTCTGGGCATTTGGGGAAGAATTTACAGTCCTTCTCCTACAATTGTACTCGCCCAAACAGTATTGATTGACGCCTGAGATATCCTGGGTACCTACCAAAGGACACAAAACTGGAACCGACTTGGACCGCACCTGCCTTCAAGTTGCTTCAAGATGAACTGAGATCGGACTTCTGCGTAAGTAGCCCACATAGAATATTACACGGGAAGGTTACAGGCACAGAGAATGCTCTGGAGTTGGGAGGATGGAACAGACCGCAAGGAGTTAGCGTCTGACCGCGTCTAGGTGGGTGGATATGGTTGGGATGTGCAAAGGTATGGAGGAGCCAGCCAGACTTAAGGGCAAAACCTCAACCAAAGCAGTCATGGGTCCGCGTGATAGTTTGTTCCAGTAGGACTCGAATAGGAATGCAACCCAGCTCAAACATCTTATCTCCTTTCTTCATCAAAGTGCTGGTAGTGGATACTCCTGCCACTTCAAACTCAACAGGACTAAATTTCCTCTCCTTCCAAACTCTACTTCTCCAGGAATTCCATCTCCCTCACAGAACATTGCATCTTATATGACCTCCTTCAGAGACTAAAGGAATGAATATTGAAAGCAAACCAGGCCGGGCTCGGTGGCTCAGCCTGTAATCCCGCGCTTTGGGAGGCCGAGGTGAGTGGATTGCCTGAGCCCGCGGGTTCGAGACCCGCCTGGGCAACCTGGCGAGACTTCATCTCTACAATAAATCAAAAAATTAGCCGGGCGTGGTAGCGCGCGCCTGTAGTTCCGGCTACTTGGAAGGCTGAGGCGGAAGGATTGCCGGAGCCCAGCAGGTCGAGGCTGCAGTGGCCGGGAGCGGCCACTGCACTCCAGTCTGGGCGACAGAGTGAGACTCCAACTCAAAAAAGAAAGTAAATCAAAGCAAATGCTTGTCACCAAATATGTTTAAGAAAGCTAGAGGAGTTTTGACCTTTGCAGCCAGACCTCTAGAACTGGAAATTTGACAAGAGGACCCTCTTAAAGCACAGCTGTATACATTTTTTAAAGTGCGGGGTGGTGGTAGCCCTGGTCTTCCAAGGAGACTCATCACTTGATTATGAAGGGAAAATATGCTTATGCAGGTCTGGGACTTTGGTTATGTCTGAACCGAGAAGTTAAAGGTGGGACACACCCTTAGACCAACCTCTCACCTAAAAAGTGTCAACCCTACAGCGTTTCTAATAGACACGCAGAATGCACTAGCTCAAAATCGTTCCAAGGGAAACGCACTCATCTCAAAAGGCAGCCAGCTGCACTGTGGAAAAGCTTTATTTGAAAGTTTATTCTAGTCAAAAATCACACTCCCTGAAGCCTGTATCAGAATAGGAGTAGTCTTCATCTTTTTCATGACAGCACTTCAGATATTAGATTGCAGTCTTCATTATTCACTAAGTCTTCTCTCTCCCTTGATAAACATTCTGTTCCTTCAGCCATTCCTTCTGTGGTGCTGTTTGATACAAGTGCGATGATAGATATGTTCTGTATCTGCATTGTTCACCATGTAGCCACTAGCCACATATGGATTGAGCACTTAAAATGTTGCTAGTGTGACTGAGGCGCTGAGTTTTTAATTGCCTTTCCTTTTAATATCCACAAGTGGCTACTGGCTACCATATCAAACAGCCCAGTCTTATACATTCAACCCCCCCCCCATTGGTCACTTTTCTTTATATGCATTCAGGTTTGCCATTATCCTTCAAACATATGGCACCTACAAACAGTACTACCCAATACAGCTTTCAGGATGACTGTTTAGCACCTGGACAATATTTCTATCAATGTCTTCCAGACTGGATTTTTTTTTTTTTAAGTATCCATAGAGTGGTTCACGTTAGTAATCACTGGAGCTACCACTCTGTCAGCAATCCTAGTGCCTAAACTTGTATAACTGCATTTTTTAACCTAAGCCTTGATATTTCAACTTTTTGGTTTAGGCCCAGTAGTTTGGGTACTTCAGATTGTTAATCACTTTAATGCATGTGGCAATATAGTCTACCAACCAGCCCTTCCAATTGGTGGTACTTACAGTTGGCATTATGACCATCTGGTCCATATGTAGTCCTTTACGGCTTGCAAAGCACTTTGACATCCATTATATTTAATTTGATCTGATCCTTCCAACAACCTTGTAAGATAGGCAAGATGTGAAATCTGTATTTTATAGATGAAGCAACTGAAGCATGCAGGAACTTAACTGATAAACTCCATTTTCTATTCCATTGAGCATCTTCTTGTATAGTTTCCATCCAAATCCTTGACAGAAATGTTGAAGAGGACCTCTAAAAGCCAGGCTGATCATGAAATCTTAAAAAGCACTGACTGGTACTGCAATTTAAACAAGTTAGTTCCCCCTAAGAGTGTGATTATCCAGCCCACATGATGCCATTCTGTCCAAAAGGATGGTGCAAGAGACAGCCACCTGACTTACTACATAAATATTAATACTAATCCCATGAGGAAAAGGCAAATGAGGGTTGGCTGCTGAAAAAAATTTCCACTTATCTGTATCCACAAAGGGACTGTCACACCAACTGCTTACAGAAGCCAAGTCACCCTCTCTTCCAAAACCGTCAGCCATGTTTTTTTATCCTTAGGGTTCTTCATACATCCCGACCTACATTGTAGTTGATTATATACATGTCTCATAACCAGCTTCAAGTTATTACACATCCAGCATTTAACCTAGTGCTGTCCATGTAGGAGGCACTCAAATTGGTAGAAGAGAAATCTATTCAAGTGAATGTTGTTCTAATAGTATCTGACCCCTCTTCCAAAAACAACTAGAAGAGGCACAGACCACTACCACATTTCTGCCAACATCACTGATTAAAATGCCCTTGTAATTGGCTTAGTCACCATTTCCAGCAGGTGCCAACATTTTTGCTAGTTAAATCAGTTTTCATTGGGTCATTTTGCTTTTTATGTATGCTCTGACTAAAAAATAAAGAAAGGTTCTATAACAATAGGGATAAAATACATGAAATAAGGATACTTCTTTAAAATGACAGTCTATCAATGAGGAAAGTGATCAGTAAGACAAAATATTTGACTGTAGTTCTGCCAAAAGAAAGGAAAAAGGACTAGCAAACAAGAATATAGTGCTTTACCATTTACAAATCTTTCACATACATTCTCATTTGATCCTCACAACAACCCTGTGAGGTAGGCAGCATAGATATTCTTATTTAACAGATGAGGAAAGTGAATCTCAGAGCAGTTAACTGATATGCCCAAGGCTCTACAGTTAGTGAATAATTTGTATTAATATCAGTCTTTGGCCTAAAAATTCAGCACCCAACCTCCCCTCATACTTGCCCTACCTACTTCACAGGGATAATGAAGATAAAATGAATTCAAGGCTAGAAAAATACATTGAGGGGGGGAAAAGCACTATATAATTATATCTACAAACTATAATTTTCCATGATATATGGCTCATTCCCCTTCTCATCCCAGCTTGTGAGTGAACCCAGAGTTGTATATTGCCTCTGTTCTGTGCTCAACTAAGCAAATAAGGCAAACAGGGGTACAGTGTGATTCTGTTCTAAGTTACATAAATTACAGTCAGGGTAACTGCTATTATTAGGCAAATTGAAAAACAGCACAGAAAGGCCAGTGCACAACTAGGGCCCACCAAAGCGCAGAGCAAAGCGAGGCAGGATTATCAGACAGGGCATGATTGCATAGAAGGAAAACGTGGTGTCAGAGTTCATACTGGCACATACACGGTTATCTAAGGCAAAGTGGTGGCAAAGAAGAGTTATTTGTTCTGCATTATATAAACAAGAGCAGAAGATTCATGGGAACCCGTGCAAAAGCATCTCATGTCACACAGATCTCTCCAGCTGCCTACGGAGAATATAAACAACAGTGTCATCTTCATTTTAAAGAATGACTGTACCTCATATCCTGAAATACACCAAGGAATAGCTTCATGCTAAACTGTCTTGGCTAAAATACAACCAGTACCATCATTCTTAATCAGACTAATAAACAATGTCTCTTAACGTAATGAATTAGATGGCTCTGTTTAGGTTTTTTCCAGGATTTACTTTGGATTCTCCTGCTTTAAGACCCAAAGAAAGTTATATTGAGTTTTTATTGGTGATTCTATGTATATATGTTTATAACAGAGTGTGATAGGTGAATTTAACATATTAAAATTGAGTTCTATAGCATCTGTTCAAAAAAGATTATATACTATACAAACTATTCAAGTCATACAAAACCATTTTTCAGTGTCTTTTCAACTGAGAAGAATCCTATTCAGCACGCTTCTCCTCCTGAAGTGGTTCATACTGAGCAAGCTATGAGGCAAAGACAGAGGAGTTTAGGTGAATTTTATTCTAAATTGGGTAAAAACTACTTAGTAACAAGATGAGTTACTATTATATTCAACTCAGTTATTAAACCAGTACATTTGTAATAATACCAGTTTCTATAACTATCCATTTTAAATCATTCAATGATTTAAGATTTAATACAACCAAGCCTTAAAGCCCTTTTCATATAAACCTTTAAAATTCCTGAGAAACTAAAATTTCATTCCTGTTCAAATACTTGATATGCAATAATCTATATCTTCTCAAGGCTTATAAGGAAATTTCTTCCCCTCCACCAAAAGCTTACTGAAAATTCCCCCTAAAATGTAGACAAAGAGTTATGTGACATATATTAATCTAGTCAGCCAATGATGAATAACTAATGTCTTTCACTTAAAAGATGCCAAAGAGTTAACTAGCATTTGCATACTGTGGAATCTTAGGTAATCCACGATACTGCACTTTCTCCTATGCTAAGTTGTGGTTCCTTGCGAGAAAACTAGACTAATATTCAGGTTTTTCCAATTAGCTGTTGGATTTGAGATGTTTATTAGACATCACTGTGCTTTAGCTGCCTCACCTATAAAATGGCGGTGTACCTGTTTTACTTATCTCACTAGGTTGTTAAGAAGATAAAACACATTATGATAAATACTTAGAGTGATGTAAAATGCACTACATGATTCAGAAAGTGATAAAATTTGAAGTTTATGAAAATTCTCACAGGAGTTTGAAGAAAGAAAAAAATTTCAGCTGTATATAAAATTAAGTGCAAATTTACAGAACTAAATCTGTTAACCTAGGGTCACCATATATGACCTTGCGATCACAAAGCCCATCACAAAGCAGTGGTCCCAGATTTACCTACTTAAAAATCAACTGCTTAAGAATCTTAGAACTTCCATTTACTTATAAGTACCATTAATCAATATTCTCATCTTTTTGTTTATGCAGGTTCTCAAGAACCTCTTCTTGATCACACTTTGTCCTATTTACAGTGTGTTTTGTAGTTTTTAGAAGTTTGGCCTTGCAATTCATTCAGATTGATATTCATCCTCTTCTCTCCCCTCTTGCCCGTTTTAGTGAGGTTTTGATCATATAAGTATTAAAGTTTAGATTATTTTAATGGGAATTCTTTTTTAAAAATTTACCTTTGCTTTCAGTTTTTTATTTTCTTCTACAATAGCTTCGTATTTCTCTTTCATTTCTGCCAATTCTAGGCGAAGCAACTCTATTTCTGGATTTTCTGGGGTAGAGGCTCCTAAGTGATGCTTTAAAAAACTATTATCAATGTTAAGAATTTACTTCTTAGAGCTGAATGAAACTAAGGAAATAGCACAGAGTAGCATAAATATCCCTGATCAGAGTCACCCACCCTACCACCAATATTTACCCAGAGGTCAGCATCCAGAAACGCAAAAGAAAGTAACTTTCTCAATAAGCAAAAGTTTTTAAAGGTTATTATCTATGTGAAAAAATAAAAGTTTCAAAATAAGGTGTTTTTCTAACTTCAAAGATGAAAAGGATACTCCAAAGCACTATTAGGTTTCTCTGGTTCTTCATATAAGGCTACCAACACTGCAAATCAAAAAGCAGAAAAAGCAACAATTAAAGTCTTAAATTTGAATGGCTGAAAGTCGTATATTCCATAACCCAGTAAATATTAGGTACCAACTATAGGCCAGAAGATATTGCAAAGACTGCCTATTCAGTGATGAACAAGATAGCAAGGTCCCTGCTCTCAACAAAGTTATAGTCAAGTGCAAAAGATAAGCAAGGAACTAGACAAAGAAAGGGTATCAAGTAGCAGTACTGGATAATGGGTTATGGGAGCACATTGGAAGAACACTTAACTAAGCCTAGAGGCCAGGCACAGTGGTTCATGTGTACCCAGCACTTTGGGAGGCTAATGCAAGAGGATTGTCTGAGCCCAGGAGTTTGAGACCAGCCTGGGCAACACGGTGAGACCTCATTTCTACAATAAATCAAAAAATTAGCCAGGTGACAGAGTTAGACTTCAACTCAAAAAAAATCTCTAAGCCTAGGACATCAGGGAAGGCTCCCCAAAAAAGGAAAAGACCTAAGACCTACCTAGGCGATGAGTATTTCAGATAAAATGGGAAGGCCCACAAGCAAGAAAACAATACATTGAGGAACTGAAAATTCAAGTATGGTTGAATAGACTTGTGAGTAAGATGGTCAGGAGTCAGATTATGGAGGGTCTTACAAATTTGGTTGGACTTGGATGCTAAGAACAGGCATATAATTAAACTGTTTTCAGGAGAAAAGTGATGGAATCACTCTTGACTCCTGTGTGGAAGATCAAGTGGGATAAGGATAATGGCAAGAAGAGGCTGATGTGATAATCTAGGTTAAAAAGATAACCTGCAGTATAGTGTTAGAGCAGCGGGAAGAAAGAAATTAGAGAATAACTTAGGAAAGAATCAACAGGGCTATAGTAATTACTGGAATAAACTTTTAATTCAAAATGGTCTTCAAGAATAATGTTTCAGCCAGGCATGATGACTCATACCTCTAATCTTAGCCCTTTGGGAAGCCAGGGTGAGAGGACTACTTGAGACCAGGAGTTCAAGACCAGCCCAGGCATCATAGCAAGACTCCAGTCCCTACAAAAACTTTAAAAAAGTAGCTGGCATGGTGGCACACACCTGTAGTCTTAGCTACTTGGGAGTCTACAAGGAGGATCACTTGAGCCCAGGAGTTTGAGGCTACAGTGAGCTATAATCGTACCAATGCACTCCAGCCTGGGAAACAAGAGTGAGACCTTATCTCTTACAAAAAAAATTAACCTTAAAAACACAAAAATAAAGTTTCATACACAACATGCTAAATAACCACCAACCAAAAATTTTACCAATAATTAACATGCCCAAATCAACATTAAAATATATACTTTAGTGGTTTCATATCTAATAGCTTATATGAGCATACTTTGTTCATCTATTGAAGAGACTCCTCCTAGAATTTACTACTCATATGAAAATCTCTCTAAACCAAACTGGTGGTTAATTTTTTTGTGCATGGAATTCTTTGAAAAGTCTGATAAAAGCAAAAAAAACAGTAACCACATACACAAAAAAATGTGCATACTAGATCCCAAGTTAGGAAGTCCTATTGTAAATTAGCTTACATGCTTACCTTTTGTTTTAGAATTTTAATAACATCAAAATAATATACAGTATTAAAAATTAAATGGGCAACTACTTTTAACAACTTACATTGAATTCTGATAGTTACTCTTCATCTTCTCAATGCACTTACAGCATTATTTTTTGAGAAACCAAAAAATATACCATCCCTCCCCTCTCCTCTCCCCTTTCAATATGCTACAGAACTCTTTAATCCCTCTTTATTGCCTTTTTCTTAAAATTATATGCTCTAACTTCTGTTTCTTCTTCCATTAATTTCCACTGATCTCTATTAAATCCTAATTTTATAAGACATGGATATTAATACTCTTACTCTTTCCTCCTCTTCTCCTCGCACCCTGTTTCTCACAGCTTCTAAATTTCTGTTAGTGGTACTTACAAGGTTGACAATTGCAGAATATATTGTAAACACTAGGTTTCCTGTGTTTTTCTATTGAGGAAATATACTTCCTTTAATCAGACAAGAACTCGATACCCAAACATGTTCCCCTTTCTGCCTCAGCAGCCAGGATTTTTAGAGGTTGATGTAGTGTTCAAAATAGCTAAAAATGCTGCTTCTCCCAAGTGATTTATCATCTTTATTTTTAGTCATCCTCATAATGTTTTAATGTTATAAACAGTTTTAAATATTCTTGGCAATTAGCTAGATAGAAAATATAAAATAAATTTGTGGGTGGGCATGGTGGCTCACGCCTGTAATCCCAGCATTTTGAGAGGCTGAGATGGAAGGATCACTTGAGCCCAGGAGTTCCAGACCAGTCTAGGCAACATAATAAGACATCATCACTACAAAAAAAAAAAAAAAAGCCAGGCGTGGTGGTAAGCGCCTGTAGTCCCAAATACTTGAGAGGCTGAGGCAGAAGAATCGCCTGAGCCCAGGAGGTTGAGGCTGCAGTAAGCCTTAATGGTGTCACTGCCCTCCAGCCTGGACGACAAAATGAGACACCAACTCAAAAAAAAAAAAGGACAAAAAAAGAAAATTGTATAAAGTACCTATGTTTGAAGCTGAAAAAATCAAAATTTAAGTAAATCATATTAATGTTGTTAAGTTGTAATCAATATCGTTAAGTTGTCTGATGTTATGTTTAGGAGCCTGGAAACCCAAGGAGATTGAGGGGTTAGAGTCCAGTGGATGTGAGGAGGGGATAGAAAATCCTTATATGAACACAAGCCTATTATACATCTTCTGTGTAGTCAGTTACCTCTTACAAGTGTCATTTTTCTGCCTTTTATCATTCTTTTATTCACTCCATCTAGCCACTCTGGTCTCCGTATACTTCCTAGAACTCTTGACATCATATACTATTTCATACAGGTCTCTGCTCAAAAGTTGCTTCTTAAGAAAGGCCTGGCCAGGCACGGTAGCTCACACCTGAAATCCCAGCACTTTCAGCAGCCAAGGCGAGAGGATTGCCTGAGCCCAGGGCTTCACAACCAACCTGGGCAACTTGGCAAGACCTCATCTCTACAATAAATCAAAAAATTATCCAGCCGTAGTGGCACATGCCTATAGTTCCAGCTACTTGGAAGGCTGAGACAGAAGGATTGCCTGAGTCCAGCAGGTAGAAGCTGCGGTGGCCCTGAGTGTGCCACTGTACGCTAGCCTGGGTGAAAGAGTGAGACTCCAACTCAAAAAAAAAAAAAAAAAGTCCTTCCCTCCACCACCCTATATAAAATGGTATACACATGTCACCAACTTTTTTTTTCCCCCCTCTGTCACCAGGCTGGAGTGCAGTGGCATGATCACAGCTCATTGCATCCTTCTCGGCTCAGGCGATCCTTCTGCCTCAGCCTCTGAGTAGCTGGAACTACAGGTACCACCACACCCAGGTAATTTTTTTTAAAGAGAAGGGGTCTCACTATGTTGCCAGGCTGGTCTCGAACTCCCAGACTCAAACAATCCTCTTGCCTCAACCTCCCAAAGTGCTGGGATTACAGGTGTGAGCCACCACATCTGACTGCTACCTGTAAATGCCATCCCTAACCTTGGTATATTTTTATTCATAACACTTCCACTAGCTAACACTGTGTAATTATCTGTCTCCACTAACTACCATATACACTCACAAGAACAGAGACTTTTTCTTTTCCCTCTGCTGTATCCCGTGTCTAGAACAGAGACTTGAATAAAATGGTTTAAATAAATGAAAGAAATTAACTTGTAGAGTTTTTAGAGGGGATGACATTTCAAGCATCTGTGACACCTCAAGAGACAACCTAACACAGCGCTTCCATACAGTAGTCCCTTAATACTTGCTGAAATGTATCTGCAAAGCAATAAACTAGTATCTGAACCCAAAGTAGGTAGCAATTCAAAATTACCAGCCCATGGCCAGGTGCAGTGGCTCACGACCATAATCCTAGAACTCTGGGAGGCAGAGGTGAGAGGACTGCCTGAGCCCATTGGTTTGAGACCAGCCTGGGCAACTTGGTGAGACTTCATCTCTATAATAAATCAAAAAATTAGCCAGGTGTGATGGCACACGCCTGTAGTTCCAGCTACTTGAAAGGCTGAGGCAGAAGGATTACCTAAGCCCAGCAGGTTGAGGCTGTGGTAGCCATGAGCATGCCACTCCACTCCAGCCCAGGCAACAAAGTGAGACTCTGACACACATACAAAAAAAATTACCAGCCCATGCATGGGAATTAAGTCTGCTTTCTGCTTAGACCCAGAAGTTGTTCTCCCAGAATTTTCCTCTAACCTTTGCTCCTGTCCAAAAAGCAGTTACCAAATTATTTCCCAGACACTTCCTAGTTTCATATAACCCAGGTCCTCATCCCTGCCAACAATTTCATTCCACACCCTTGAAAATCCCAGCCAGTGAGTTGAGTGACAAATAGCATGTAGTCAAATTACTGCCGAGCAAATGAAGTTGTACTCTACATCTTGGAATCCTCCTGTTTCATGAACTTTACTCATGAACTACTTAGATCTTGAAACTATGAAGAAACAGATACAATGTAACGTTAAACGTCCAGTTTAAAACTTGAAAATAGTATATGTAACCATTTTGATGTACCCTCAAGCTCTTTAAACTATAATTCTACTTTAATTTCAAAATCTACACAAAATAGGAATTGATGCAGATTATTAACTGGAGTTGAAAAGCCACAGCTAAATGACATTACACGATTTATTTAAAATTTGATTGTTCAGCTTCAAACATAGGTACTTTACACAATTTTTTTTTTTTTTAGTTGAGCTCTCATTTTGTCTCCCAGGCTGGAGGGCAGTGACACCACCAAAGCTCACTGCAGTCTCAACCTCCTGGCTCAGGCGATCCTTCTGTCTCAGCCTCTCAAGTAGCTGGGACTACAGGCTATGAATTGCCTACTTTGGGATCTAGGCTCGCTCAGCCCACTTTCATATCCAGTCATTTTTCCAGTTGCCTTTTGTTCGAGGAAAAATGTTTCTTAACAGGATTCTGAGGACTCCGCAAAAACTATAAGACGGGAGGAATTGGGAACTCAAAGTCTTAAGAAAACACGTCCACTGCGGCTGCTCGAGGCAAAACAACGGAAGTTGGAACGACTTTGCAACAGCTGCAAGAGTTTCACTGCCTGCGCGGAAACTAGTAGCGTGAACTAGGCTACCGCACCTGGGCGGCGTCCAGCAGCCAGCATGAGCCGGTCCCCGCCGAACCTGAGGCCCACCTCGCTGGACCGGTTGGGTCCCACCTGTTTCCCTTCTTCCCCACATTACGGGCCTGTCGGGGGTGCAGCCCCGAAGAGCACCACGAGGGCACGAGAAACCCTCTCCTAGCCCATGCTCACCCTTGGTCAGTGTGTCCAGCACCCCCGACTTCTCCAAGTACCTCCGGAACTGTTCACGCTTCGAGTCGGCGGCCTGAGGAGACACCGTGGGTCAGTGGCCAAAGCCCGGGGGCTGGAGCAGAAGAAGGCGCTGGGAGTCCGGCAACCCCACCTTTGCCTCGCTACATCGGACCGCCTCCCCACCCCAAATCCTGCGCTCGCACCCCAACTCCCACCCGGAGGCCGACCGGCGGCTAGCTACCTCCCACACGCCCCCAACCACGCCGCGCCCCCCTCACTTTGTAATGGGCCATAGTGACAGCGGCGTAGCTGGCGCCGGAGACCGCGACTGGCGGGCTCGAAACAGAACTGCTCATGCGCGAGAGGGGGCGCGCGCCTGCGCACTTGCGAAGCACGGGCCGGCATTGCCGGGGTGTGGCCTGTTTCCATGGCGCCCAGGACGCTCTGAATCTACCACTGCACGCTATGCCGAGGGAGGCTGCGTACGCCCGCCCCTCTGGCTGTCCGAGCAGCACCACTGCTTCCTTTTCCGGTCCACGCAACGTTTGGCCAAAAGCGAGATTTGGAGAATCTATCCAGATGGGGACAGAGATGGGCGTGGCGTCCGGAAACAGAGCCCGGGAACACTATGATGATTGCCGGACGCTGGTAGTGGGCGCATCTTTCTCAACTGGGACGTCGGAAGTTGTGGTGGTCCATAAGTGCTGGGCTTCTTGTCTCTCATCCTGGTAAAGCTCGCACTACTTTTCAATGGCTGAGGAGAGTGTTTAGAATTGTATGTTTTGGCTCCAGCCTTTACCTTTGGAATCTCCTTGATTTGTGGCTGACTTGGTGGTGACGCTGGAGTGTGAGCAGTAAATTGCTGGCACTTTTGAGCGCTTAATGTGTGCCAGGTACTGTAGTAAGCATGGGTGTGTTTCGTTTTAATTCTTAAAACACTCCTGTAAGGTAGGGTAGTGTTAGTAAAGTGGCAAGGTTAAATGACCAGTGAGAAGTGTGAGATACTTATCCGGGCAGTGAACCACGATGCTATGTACTGGTGAAGGAGAGCCACAGTCTTTTAAAGATTTTATTTACTAGGTAGCAACATGTGGTTATATACTCAAGATACAGCAGGTTGCAGTCTAGAAGGAAGCTAAGTTATTGCGTTCCAAGGGTAAATAAACAAAGTTAACCCAGTGTCCAAATATAAAGGATTAGTAACTAACAGGAGCAATTATATAAATTAAGAACAATTTCCTCAGCAGGGTGCGGTGCTTCAGGCCTGTAGTCCCAACACTTTGGGAGGCCGAGGTGAGAGGATTGCCTGAGCCCAGGGACTCCAGACTAGCCTGGACAACTTGGAGAGACCTCATCCCTACAATAAATCAAAAAATTAGCCGGGCGTGGTGGCCTATGGTTCCAGCTATTTGGACGGCTGAGGTGGAAGGATATCCTGAGTCCGGCAGGTAGAGCCTATGGTGGCCATGAGTGTACTACTGCACTCCAGCCTGGGAGACAGAGTAAGACTCCAACTAATAAAAATTTTTAAAAAATTCCCAAAGGCTGTGGTCCTTTCAAAGAGAAAACCTGATCAAATCATTTGGGGTTGATTCTGAACATGTAATTTTCTCAAGCTCAGTTTCACACATTCTGAAGGAAACCTTAAAAAAAAAAATCCGGATTTTTGGTAATTCTATGTATTTGAATTTAGAATTATTGCTTAAGAATTCAGAATTAGAGCTGTTTTTCCCTTTCTGCAAATGAGTTTGCAGTTCTCTGTCTGAACAGTTGGTTTTTAGAGGTGCCCTTATCTATTTTGCCTGTGTTTCACCAACACTAGGCTTCTTCTCTGATAATAAAATATGCTGAATACCTGAAAGCCAACAGCTGTTCAGATCTGAAGATCTGTGGGAACCCGCCTACCAATGAAGTTGTTCATCAGAGACGCCATATGATTTGGAAGACTAACAGCGGGTTTATTGCAGGTTCTGACAAACTCAGGCTCAAAGGACAGCTCTCCCAAAGAGTCAGGAGTGTTTGGAATGTCAAGTGACTGGGAGTCTCCTTGTGAAGGAGAAAGGGTTCTGACTGTGTCCTCTCTGAACTGGCCCTTGAGGCTACCTTTAGGAGGTGACCCCCAGTTTTTATCTTCTGTAGAGCGACTCCATGTAGTTCTAAGCCACCTCGGTTTCCAAGTGCAGTTAGCTGGCAGGGGGGAAGCAGTTTGGGGTGACCGCCCCATGTGGTTGTCCAGATTTATAGCAACACCTGGAATAGAACAGTGATCTCTAGAGTTCCTTTGACTATCCTTGCCATCAGTTTCTCTTTTTTCCCTTAATTGGTTGCCAACTTTTCCAAATATTTTGTGTGTTTCTTTGTTATTATTTGAGCCGATGTGTTGAAAATGCCTACAAGTAGTACTAACTGTGCAAATCTCAGAAACTATAGTTTCTTGTTCATCTGTACTGCATTTCTCATCATTTACACTGTGAGTGTCAGGATTTGCCTGAAATACAGAAGATGAATTTAAATTAGGGTACACTGCTGTGTGTGTTTGCTTTTCCACTAACAGATTATAATCAGGAGCAGAAGGGAGTCGCTTCACTGAATTTGCAGATGTGCTCTGATATTTGACTAGATTTTGTTTTGACTTGCTTGCATAGAATTCATTATGGTCATCCTTCAACTTATGTCCCCAAAGCCCTCTTTTAATCTTTTTAAAACCTAGGTGGAAAATTTCTAGAATGCTTAAGAAAAGTGAAATTGTGGCTATAGATTGCATAAATAATAAGAATATTGTCTTTTCTGTTGGTCTTGATACAAAACAATCGATTATATTTGGACACGGGTCGCCATGACATTTAAATAAAGGCTCTAAGTGAAACCCATATAAAAGGTACTGTCCAATCATGAACCCAACTTCAAGCACAGAGCGAGTGAGAATGTGTATCACATAAGTACAAAGCAGGGTTCCTCTGAGCGGAGCTTTATTTAGCTTTCTTTTCTCCAGCTGACAAAGTTCTTGCTCCAGTCTCCTCCGATCCCCAGGCATTTCAAACTCTACCCCCTCCAGTTCTCCTCTTAATTGAGCTTTCATCCTTTGCCTCTCTTCCTCTAGAATTCTCAATCGGTACAAAGCGTGGCCCATGTAGACCAGGGATGGTGAAGACACAAATATCACCTGCAGAACCCAGTATCTTATGAGAGAGATAGGAAAGGCCTGGTCATAGCATACGTTTCTGCAGCCCGGTTGTTCTGTATTGCAGATGAAGTCAGACTGCTCATCATTCCAGACATCTTCAGCTGCTACACCCAGAACAAGCATTCGAAATATGAACAGGCTGGTGAGCCAGATCTTTCCAATCATAGTGGAATGGATGTGAACTTCCTCCAGAGTATCTCCAAGGAGATTCCAGTCCCCCATTTTTATTTAGTCAGCCATCTTAGCCCCATCAAATAGAAGACATGAATTTTTCCATTCTGAAGGGAGCACTATTTCTTAAAGCAAACCTATGGTGAAAATATGAACAAAAGCATCACTTTTTCCATATGCTGGTTGCCTTACTTTTTCCCTAGACAGCAGTTTATTCTTTTACCAAAAATACATTTTAGATGTGAGGAATGTAAAATTACTTATATTTAGACATCATAATGCAATGAAAAAAAGTGATACCTGAAAAAGGAGTGTATATATTTTCTATTAAGAATATAATGGTAGGATTTCCCATCAAAGAGGAGTGATCTTACTTAGCCTAAGTTTGTTGTTGTTGTTGTATCTTTTATTAACTAGGAACTTTTGGAGATATTTCTAAAGCTACTGACTTGATCTTAACCTATTAAGATTGTTTTATATAAGTTATAACCACAGTCAATGATTTTTTTTAACATGCCATTGCTGACTTGAAAATTCAAGGATTTTTATATCTCATTTATACACAAAGAAAAATGAATATGCTTCATTTGATAATTCAGTAAGATACAGCATTTAATGAAACCAGAGGAAACAACTGGTTCTTGTAATAGGAATTTAGATTAGTTTTTTAATCTGAATTTAAATGAGTTTTGGTTTCTTTCTGGCAGTTGGTGAGCCTTTTCAGAAATTCATTTCCATAATATTGATGAATATTTATAAAAATTCTTATACATTTCTATGAAAAATTTTGTAAATTTTTATCATGCTAAAATGAACTCCAGAAGCCAGGATACACTGGGGATACATCAGGAAAAAATTTTTTTAAATGGACTCCAAAATTTCTCAGCTATTTTATGGTACCAGAATGTTATTAGATATTACTTGAAATAAATCATTGGTGTGCTGGTGATGTTATGGAAACATTCAATATAATATTATTTGACCTATTTAAAACATGTAACTGCTTTCTGAAGGGAATAGTGGAGCAAGTTATAATTTAGCTGCTGGATTAACTGCCAGTAGGTTCCATATTAAGTTTGTACCCTAGGATATCTTGGCTTTTTAAACAACTGGTTCTAGAGTCTTTAATTCCTTTCTTAAAGCTTTGTGTACTGATAATAAGCCTTGCAAAAGCATCAACCTTCTAAATTTTAGCTGTATTCCTGAGATAGATAAAATTTCTATTGACCTTACTAGGTTAATAATAATATACTGACCCAGCAATCCTTGCTTAAAATATAAGCAAGGATGTTATTCATATTGTTGTTTGGAATAGTCATAAATTGAAAACATCCAAAATAATTATCAATACAAGAAAGACTGGTTAAATAAGTAGTGATACCTCCATGGTGTGATACTGTACAACCAGTATAAATGATAAACATATACTAAAAAAATTTGACATATTGCTTCAGTGAAGTTCAGGTTATAAAATAGAATAGCATGGCCCCATTATTGTAAATTTAATTCTATATAGAGATGCATACAAAAAAGTCTAGAAGAATATTCATCAAAATAGTAACTAATTAGCTCTGGAAGTTGGGATTACAAGTGACAATATTTTGTAGCTATATGTATTTCAATTATTACCATGAGCATTTTACTTTTATAATCATAAGAAAGGATTTTTTTCTTAAAAGACAAGAGCATAGTATTTCCTAAAAGAAGAAGCAGTATTATTTAGCTACAAATTAAAGCTTTCATAGGAAATGACAATGAAAACTAGTATACATAGATACAGTACGATAGAATTCAAAAGTGAAAGGTAAAAACACTTCAAACAACTCTTAATAAACTGAAACAGAGAGATTAACACAAACCTTTCTTAGTTTAAGTAAATCTGAGAAGCAAATCATGCTTAGAAGTTATACCATGGCCATCTTCAATTTATTCTCTGAATGTGTCGCTTTGCAGGTGTAGAGCAGATTCTGTTCAGTTCAGTGCAGTGAGGGAGTTAGCCATCAGCTAAAATCCATTTCCCTTTCTGCTCATCCTTGCTTCCAAAACAGCACTGTCCAACAACAATGGAAATATTCTCTATCTGCGCTATCCAATAAGGTAGCTACTAGCCACATGTAGCTATTGAACACTTGTAATATGGCTTGAGAATCAGAGCAATTGAATTTTTTATTTCATTTAATATTAATAAAAATTTTAGCAGCTACATGTACCTAGAGGCTGCCTTATTGAACAACACAGATAAAGAATGCTTCTTGAATTTCAAGTCAGTGACAAGAAATTTTTTTTTAAAGAATACTTTTAATATTCCTAACAACTGAAGACTAAAGTTGAGTCCCAAATTAAACTGAATAAATGATTCCTCTATAATTCAGAGATGTCGTATTTAAAATACCAGGAGATATTTGTGTCCTTTTTCTAACTAATTTTTGCCACTGGAGGAACAATAAAATATCATTGTTTTTGGCAAAGTGAGCCATATTTCTAGTATCAAAAAAATCTTTCTTATTAGATATAACTTCTTGATCATCAACCTTAATAATCAATAGGTCATATCCAATTTCATAGTTAGCTAAATGTTGTTTCTCTGTATGGTTTTGTTATTAACAGTTACATTGAGCCAGGCACAATGGCCTATGCTTGTAATTCCACCACTTTGGGAAGCCAAGTCAGAAAGATCTTAAGGCCAGGAGTTTGAGACCAGCCTGGGCAACATAGCCAGATGCTGTCTCTACAAAAAAAATTTTTAAAAATTAGCCAAGCAGCCGGGCTCGGTGGCTCAGCTTGTAATCCCGCGCCTTGGGAGGCTGAGGTGAGTGGATTTCCTGAGCCCACGGGTTCGAGACCCGCCTGGACAACTTGACGAGACCTCATCTCTGCAATAAATCAAAAAATTAGCCAGGCGTGGTAGCACGCGCCTGTAGTTCCAACTACCTGGAAGGCTGAGGCGGAAGGATCGCCGGAGCCCAGCAGGTCGAGGCTGCGGTGGCTGGGAGTGGCCACTGCACTCCAGTCTGGGCAACAGAGTGAGACTCCAACTCAAAAAAATAAATAAATAAATAAATATAAATAAAAATTAGCCAAGTGCAGTGGCACACACTTATAGTCCCAGCTACTCAGGAGGCTGAGGCCAGAGGATCACTTGAGCCCAGGAGTTTGAGGCTGCAGTAAACTATGATTGCACCACTGCACTCCAGCATGGGTGACAGAGCAAGACCCTGTCTGATGGGGAAGAAAGAGTGACAATTACATTGTACTTTAGGTCATTAAAGGCCTCTTCAGAACTAGTGACCTGGTTGGCCATGATAGACAGCTATTTCTTCCCTGGGCCTCTTTGCCAGCTAATCACTACTTTTCAGATTAAATACAAACATTTTATCAGGGAAAAATGTTTACTTATTTTTATATATATTCATGTCTATATATTATACAAATTATATATTCTGTACAATATATAAATTAATAATAAACTGTAAAATGCCAACCTCAGTAGTCAGAGAAATACAAATTTAAATGAAGTATTATCTTTTAACTATCAGAATGCAAAAATTTCAAAATTTATAATACTTTTTTTGGCAAAGAAGGGGGGAAACTGTTACTCCCACATTCTATGGGGAAGACTATAAATAGATATAGCTATTTAAAAAATAAATCTCTTAGCCGGGCTCGGTGGCTCAGCCTGTAATCCCGCGCCTTTGGGAGGCTGAGGTGAGTGGATTGCCTGAGCCCGCGGGTTCGAGACCCGCCTGGGCAAGCAAGACCTCATCTCTACAATAAATCAAAAAATTTGCCGGGTGTGGTAGCACGCGCCTGTAGTTCCAGCTACTTGGAAGGCTGAGGCGGAAGGATCGCCGGAGCCCAGCAGGTCGAGGCTGCGGTGGCCGGGAGCGGCCACTGCACTCCAGTCTGGGCAACAGAGTGAGACTCCAA
>CAUYQG010288137.1:0-11562 GCA_963574415.1 Tarsius wallacei | reverse complement strand
CCTGAGTTCCCTGACTCCAAATTCTAATGTTCTTTCCACTGCATCCTACTGATGGTCAGTAGGGTAACAGGTTTCACAGCCAGATCACCTTCACAGGGACAAGGGACTGTGTTCTACACCAAAAGCTCCCACCAGTTTACTGATGATCTTGGAATATCCTTGCACACCTAATAGGAATAATAACACCTGCCCTCTGTTGGTCAGGATGCTGTAAGAATATGATGCCACTCACATTCTTGTACAGCCAAGCATAATACTCATCTCTGTTGACTTAGCATAATAACTTGATCCCCAAAAGCTTAGAAACCATCCATCTATTACAGTGGATGACAAAATATTTTCACTTGAAACCTACCACTAATCACATGGAGAAGGGAAAACGGAAATAGGTCATATCTGTAATGTGTTCCTCTTCCAGATCATAAAGAAATGAAGGCATACTTCCACAGCCAGTCAGAGTGATACATAAACCAGGCTCTTTTAAAAAATTCGTTTTAAGCTGGTAAATTAGCGGCCAAAGTTACTTGCAGGACCTGAGAGGCCTTATCTATAAAATGATGGAGTTGGACTTGATAAACTCTAAGGTCTCATTCTCTTAGAAGTCTGAATTATTCTATGCATAAATGAAAGAGTTTCATGTAAGATCTGATTAAGATCTTTTTGAGCCTCCAGGGAAGATTACTGGGAACACAGTTTTTAAAGTTTTTTTTTTTTTTGAGTCGTGGTCTCACTGTCTCCTAGGCTGTAGTGTGGCACAAGCATGGCTCACCGCAGACTCGACTTCCTGGGCTCCAGCAATGCTTCTACCTCAGACTCCCAAATAGCTGGGACTACAGGCAGGTGCCACCATGCCAGCCTAACTTTTTCTTCTTTTTTTTTTTCTTGTTATGTTGCCCAGGTTGGTCTTGAATTACTGTGCTCAAGTGATCCTCCTGCCTCAGCTTCCCAAAGTGCTGGGATTACAAGCGTGAGTTGCTGTACCCGGCTAAAGTTGATTTCTTGCTGTGAGCCTCACATCATTATTCTCTCACCCCATCCCCAAGGGTAAGAGAGCCTGAACTGACTTACCAACAAACAGCCAATAGAGAGAGACCAGAGGCATGAGAAGGTGAAAAGAAGTTCTCTTCTTTCTTCTCCGTCTGTTGTAGCTTAAAAAAAGGAGAAGGGAGGGAACCTAATTAAAAAATGAGTGAAGGACTTGAATAGACATTTCTTCAAAGAAGATATACAAATGGCTAATAAGCACATGAAAAGGTGATCAACACCATTAGTCATCAGGGAAATGCAGATCAAAACCACAATGAGGTACAACTTCATACCTACTAGGACAGCTATAATCAAAAAAGCAGAAAAGTAGTGTTGGTGAAAATGTGGAGAAATTTGAACCCTCATACATTGGTGGTGGGAATGTGAAGTGGGGCAGATGCTCTGGAAAACAGTTTGGAGGTTCTTCAGAAAACAAACAAAATTACCACATGACCGAGCAATTCCGCTCCTAGGTACATACCCAAAAGAATTAAAAACAGAGACTCCAACAAACATTTGTATGCCAATGTTCTTTGCAGTATTATTCACAATAGTCAAAAGCTGTGAATAAGTAAAATGTGTTATATACATACAATGAAATCATTCAGTCATCAAAAAAAGAATGAACCTCTGATACATGCTACAACATGAAATTGGAAAACATTAAGCTAATTGAAACAAACCAAACAAAAAAGACAAAAACTGAATTATTCTACTTTTATGAACTATCTAGAGTAGACAAATTCAGAGACACAAAGATATGAGGTTACCAGAGCTTGGAGAGGGGAAATTGGGAGTTATTACTTAATGGATAAACAGCTTCTGTTTGGGTGATGAAAAAATTTTGGGAATAAATTGTAGTGATAGTTGCACAGCATTGTAAATGGAATTAAGGTCACCTAATTGTACATTCGAAAAGAGCTAAAATGGCAAAGTGTGTGTGTGTGTGTGTGTGTGTGTGTGTGTGTGTGTGTGTGTCTTGCTACCATTACAAGAAGAAAAAAAGGAAAGGGGGCAGAACTTGCTCAGGGGATATTTAAGAAACCTAAGGCCACTGTGCCTATTGACCTGCCCCCAGGGCAAGAGAAAGAGCACCAAGGAGCAGGGCACAGGGGCATGGCCAGATGGAGGGGCACAAATGGTCTCCTTGGGCATGCAGAAGATGGATTCCACCACTGGCTGCAGACCCTGAGTGGGGAACCACAGAGGGCAGATGGACTCAAAACTTATGAAGAAATACCAATGCCAACAGAGCTCCTGGGATGGAGCCTCATTGGCAGGGCCTAAAGGCATTCCCAGTACTACCACCAGCCCTTCAGCAACTAGCCAGACAATGAGGATGACCAAAAGAAAAGTAGAGAGATGCCACCATCTGTGTCCCTGGGCCTTGTCCCTAACTCAGTCTCAGGGAGGTAAGTAGGAAAAGGAAGGAGAGAGGTGGAAAGAGCAGATGATGACAGCCACCTTGTCAATCTAAAGAAAGAAACAGAGGCAAAATGAATATAGAGAGTTTATTTAGGCCTCTTGGTGCTCCTTTCAGCCTTTGTTAAAGTAGGTTTTTAAAGGCAAAGGGGGACAAGGAGTGGGCAGATACAAAGTTGTTTGGCAGGAACTCTTATTGGTTTACAGAAATAACATTGATTAGTGATTGGCTATACATTTTTGGACTATAGGGTGAGTTAGGGTATCCAGCATATGGCATTTTATGGCTACTTGTCCACATAGCAAATGGTTTTTAAGAGGTAATGATTTAGCTCAAGGGGGAGTGAGGTGAGACTGCTGTCACACTGTCAAATTTCAGTGTTTCTCTGAGCCTGATAATTAAAGGAAACTTGCCCTTTTCTCTAGGACTCTGGAACTAGGCTAACATAAACTGTGGGGGAAGGAGTAAGAGAGCTTTGAATGAAGCATCAGACAAATGTTTGTTATGGTTTGAATGTATGTGTCCCTCCAAAATTCCTATGTTGGAACCTAATAACCAAGGTGATGGTATGAGAAAGTGAGGCCTTTGGAGAGTGATTAGGTCATGAGGACTTTCACCTTTGTGAATGAGATTATTGCCCTTATAAAGGGACTTGAGGAAATGAGTTTACCCCTTCTGTCTCTTCCACCACGTGAGGGCATAGCATTCATCCCCTCCAGAAGATACAGCAATATGGCGCCATCTTGGAATCAGAGAGAGCTCTTAATAGACATCAACTCTGCCAGCACTTTGATCTTGGACTCTCCCACCTCCAGAACTATGAGAAATTAATTTATGTTGTTTATAAATTACCCAGTCTCAGGTATTTTGCTATAACAACAGGAACACACTAAGACAATGTTTTAAAATTAAGAGGACTGGGGCTCACAAACCAGAACAAGATGGCTCTGAATATCCCAAAGTGACCAAAGTATAAGGAATCAGACTGAAATATCCTTAAGAGAGCTGGTTCCCAAGAGAAATTGATGGTTTGGCTGAGAAAAGTTGGTGGAAGTTTTTGGACAAATCATTCATATTTATACAATGAGTTGATTCAGTTGAATAAACAAGTTGCATATTGTGGGAGATATGTGCCATTGTTCCCCAGTATCTATTCTTTCATTTTTTTTATGGTAATGGATTTTCAATTCTCAGGTGAGCAAATGTCCATTCAGAATGAACAGTAAACTTTCTATCCTGCATCGCAGATAGGTTTGAACATGAGCTTAAATTCTAAACAACGGAATACACATAAAAATATCATGTGGAAGTTTTTGGAGATATCTCTTAAAGGCCACTTTATGAGACTTTTCCCCATTGTATATTTTTGTCTGCTTTATCAAAAGTTGGTTGGTTGTAGTATTTGGCTTTATTTCTGGATTCTCTATTCTGCTTCATTGATCTGTATCTACCATACCAGTACTCTGCTATTTTGGCTACTGTAGCCTTGTAGTAAAATTTGAAGTCAGATAATGTGATGTCTCCAGCCTTGTTCTTTTTGCTTAGGATTGAAAAACTCTGTTTTTTAAAGCTACTGTTATTTTAGGTCTCTGTAACTCATGGCTAAACCTATACAAATTTTATTATCACAAATAATCTGTAAGTTCAGATATAGAAAAGTATAACTACATGGTAACTTTTTACCTCAACTTAATCAAAATAACATAGATAATAAATACCAACATTTATGGAGATCTTATGACAAGAATTTTACAAGTAGCTTCACACACATGATTTCTTTTGTTTTCTCAATAACAGCCCTATAAATAGGTACCATTGTATAAATGGAGATTGAGAAGCTAAGACTTAAAGAAGTTAACTAACGTGTCCAAGGTCATGCAGCTAGTATTTGTAGAGGCATGATACAAACCCAATCTTACTCCAAAGTCATGCTTCAACTACACCTTACAACTGCCTAAAAGTTATTTTGGCAAAGATTTAATTGTATGGAGATCTGAGATCAAATGAATTATAATAAAATTTCTTAGAATTTTAATAATGTATAAAGGAAGGATTTGTTGTGATGTTGAGTAGAGGTAGTATTTGGTAATTAATGAGACAACAGAATGTTGTAAGATTTGCTATCTTGGCTACTATAACTCATACTACAAGTCTACAAGACTGTTGTTTAATTAAAATGTAAATAATTAATTCTCAATTTGCTTATAAATTGAGTAATGCTGTACTACAATGTGAATCCAAGAACATGCTGGAAAACATCCACTGAAAAATATATAACATTAAGAAAATGCTATAATAACAAACCTACAATTCTAGCCAAATAGAACAGATAAGTTGTTATTCGTGATAAATCTAATAAAGCGGTTATTTGAGCTTATTTGTATCACTATTATAGAAAGTAAGATTACTCTGAGACCATATTCAAGAAAGAGTCTTTAATAAAGAAACTGAAACAAACATAAAATTTGAACATTAAAATAAGGCAGTTGCCTTTGGTGACCAATTAATTTGCATATACTGGTTAAACATTTTTGAGAGAGTGGTGGTTCTAATTCACTGGCATTACTTCAAAATATGGTATTTAGGAATGCTCCTCAGAGAACCAATAATTGCTTTCATTGGGTCCATCCCACAGTACCAGGCTTGATACATTGTAGATTTAATACATGTTTGATAAATAAAAGAACAGATGAGTGGAAATGGATTGATGGTGGTTATGTAGATGGATAGAGGGATGGTTGAATAAATAGTGCTTTACTGGTTTCAAATAATTTTTACGGGAATTCTCTCACTTGACTGCAAAAGCACCCTGATAGTAGGTAAGGGAACTGTGATTATACTTGTTTAAAAAAATAAAACACTGAGGTGCAAAGATCTTGAAAGATTTTCCTAGGTAGACTTACTATGGGAATCCCTATCCCCCATAAACACAAGAAAATCATTATTGCTTACCGTTTTGGAGGAAAAGAAGAAGAAATCTGCATTATGAAGTACTCCTGTACAAGCCACGATGTTTCACTCCTCCATGTCCCTAGCAGATTATATGTTCCAAAGATGGCCACGTTAATGTCTTCTTACAATGTGACTTAATTCTTCCCATTGAGATGCAAAGACTGTTTTCCACCCTTGAATTTGGATTCCTTTATTTTGCGACTATGGTAGAAATGAGCTATATGACTTCTTAGGCTAGATCATAACAGGTGATACGGCATCTGCTTCTAGTGCTTGGAGCACTCACTCTTGAAACCAGCCGCCATGCTGTCATGCTATGAAGAGCCCCACAGCCCCCGGCTTGGCTGAGCTCCCAGCCTATAGCCAGGACCCACTTATGAGTAAATCATTATGAAAGTAGATTTCCCAGCCCCAAGTGCAGCTGCCTTAGCTGAAGTAAGCCATCTCAGTCTCGCTCTGTTCCATTGACGGATTCACAAGCAAAATAAATTATTGCCATTGTCCTTAGCCATTAAGTTTTGGATGGCTTGTTTCATAACAACGCCTAACTATAAAAATGTATCTTCACTGTTTCCATTGTTCTCAGATGTTCTTTTTTTCTTTGTCCACTTGGGAAACTTCTATTCCTTCTTCAAAACCCAGATTAGTAACAACTCTCCTGGAGTGGCTTTTCCTATACTCCCTCACTCTCCAATAAACGTAATCTCCTTTCTCTGCGCAGTGCCCGTATATCTTAAATCTCCCTCTAGGGTTGCATTGAATAGATTACATTCTACACCTGGCATATAATAAGGGTTCAACAAATATTTCCAATTAAATTGATTTGAATTTTACAAGTGAACAAAAATCTGCATCTGGTGCTGTACTTAACCCGTCCTGCCAATATTGGGTGACCCCGCCATAATCCTGTTACTCCACCCTGCAACTCTAATATTGACCTCATGGCTCCACTCACAAGCCTGAATACTGCTTTCCCGTCCATCCATCTGAAGATGCTTCACTTAACACGGGGAGCTGCTTTTTTCCCCACTACTTTCACAGCTCCGTAAGAGGTGTCTCTTTTCTGTCTCCTTCAGGGCTCTCTCTTAAAGAATTTTGTAAAAATAAGTTCCCTTGAGGCTAAATTGGAGGATATTTGAATGGCACCATGTTTTCTCCAAGATCCCAGATATGAGTTACAGAGTCATCTTTATTATTTCCCCAACTGACACAACAGGCTAAAGAGGGTTCCTGGTGGCCAGCACGGAGTGCCAAAATCCCCTGACTGAGTGAACAATCGGGCTTCCATTGCCTCCAACCTGTAGGTCTCACTTAGATTTATTTGTAAAAATAGTTACAGAAATTGGTTTAGTACGTGTGTGTATGTGATTTTTGTCGTGGTGCACACCTGGGATAGCTCCCAGGTCTCAAAGCCACTCACCAAGGTGGAACAGGACTATACTCAGGTAGTACTGTAGTAACATCACTAGGCCTGAGGCACAGGGGTGCCTAAGCCTCAGTGATCTTCCTGCTGCCTTTTGGCACACTGTCTGGCAGAGAGTTCCTCAAGTCAGCATCTCTACTTCACTGGGAAGGGCTTCAACCTTTCATATTTTATCTTTTATTAGCCATTCCCCCACTCGAGACAGGCATTTCCTATTTTTTGTCGGGCCTGTTTAGACACATGCTGCACAGCATACCTGGTTGGGCATTTGTAGTCCAAGTAACTCTCATCGTACTTTCACGTGGTGGCAGCGTGTCCAATAGGAAGAAGAGCGAACCTGCAGCAGAAGACCAAAGTTCTGGCCCTGGTTTTCTTATCAAACACCTGTATGACCTTGAAGAAGTCACTTCCTTCTTCGATGTCTTCGTTTATCTGTACAATAAGGAAATCCAAACATGTCCTCTCTAGGGACACTTTCAGAAGTAACCTTCAATGCTTCTAAACTTCACTTGAAAGGTACTCTATTCATTACACGCTTTTTCTAGGTGCTTCTATAAAAAAAAGAAATTTCAGAATCACCGTATAATCATAACATGGCATGATATAGTTGAAAGCCATGCTTTATAGACTTCTTGATTTTTTATACATTTATATAAAAACATCTTGTATAATTATCCAGAATAGCATTGCCAACTCATCAAGCTTTCAGGGGCAAGAGAGAGGGTGAGTAGACTGCTTCTGCTGGAGTTGAAATTAACAGCTCTGAACCACAGCAAAGACAGGCAGAGGAACTCTATTTTCCCCTCAAACCCTGCATAGAATTTGTAACCCACCTGTGATGGTTTATTTTGCGTGCTAACTTAACTAGGCCACAGTACCCAGATATTTGATCAAGCACGTCTGGACTCTACTGTGAAGATATTTTTAGAGGAGATTAGTATTTAAGTCAGTGGACTTTGAATAAGGCAGATTATGCTTCGTCATGGAGGTGGGCCTCCTCTAACCAGTTGAAGGCCTTTAAAAAAAAAAAAAGACTAAGCTCCCCCAAGGAAGACAGAATTCTGCTAACAAGTTTCCTTCAGACTCAAGCTGCAACATGAGCTGTTCCATGGATGTTTAGCCTGCTGGTCTAGCCTATAGGTTTTGGACTTGCCGACCTCCACAATCAGAGAGAGAGAGTGAGAGAAAGAGAGAGAGACAGAGAGAAAGAGAGAGGAGATCCTTTTGGTTGTTTTCTCTTGAGAACCCTGACTGCTTTACTACCTTCCTGGCCATGGAGAAAAAGCCTCACTCCACCCCATCTTGCCCTTATCTCCTGCCTTTATCTTATGTCCTCTGATTCAAGAAGTTACATCCCCTGCCAGAAGGTGCATTCACCTCAATAATGACTGCAAGTGAAAGGAATCAATAAAGTACCATGCATACGTATGCTCACATAAGATCAATTATTATCATCATCGTTACTATCATTGTAACCGTTCCATTTGAGACACTAGACATGGGGCCACTAGGTACACTCAGTATTATATACTATGACAGTCTGGGGTCTCTAAGGGAAGGCAGACCACACAGGGAAGGGTGATTTTTCTGCTCTGCTTTCACAACCCACAGCCCAGCCACACATCAGATGATGGAAACGACTACTGGGAAGAACAAAATTCGTTGATTATGCATTCATCCCACATAGCTCTTGGCTCCAGCTATTCTCTACTCCTCCAGAGATCTCTCATCTTCCTCTTCATCTACATTATCCAGAAAAGAAAAAAAAGCCAGCTGTCAGAGGGAGTGATCTCTTTAGCACTTTTCGGATCAAAACCAGCCTTTGCTGACTTCCCCTGACTTCCTAGAATAAATCCTGCTCGGGCTGCAAAAGCCTAATGGCTTTCTAGTGCACTGGCTCCACCTAGTGACGCCTGGAGGGAATGCACCCAAACGTTCTCGGTTTGGATTGAGTTTACAGAATTGACACCTAAAAATCGGATAAGGTATTAACAATAACCAGGCCTAGATTTGAATTCCAGAGGCTTCCGGGGATCATTGTACCTGTTCATTTTAGGAGTACCTAACATAAGACTAAGAGTATGGATGTTGAGTTCAGACATCTCTGAGTACAAAATCCGGTTCTACCTCCCACATTTAACCTGTATGACTTTGGTCAAGTCATTTCCCTTATTTAAGCTTTAAGGTGCCTATTTGTAAAAATTAAGTTAATTGTGAACACTTAATTAGAATTCTTTTAATAATTAATATATATAATAGATAAAGTGCTTATGGATTACTCAGTCCATAATAATCAATAACTCATAGTTGTTTCTATCATTAGCTACTTGGAGGACTTCCCTAGAATATCCATTTTTTCCTCTAGGCTGATACTTCCTACTCTTTTAACTAAGCTAAACAGGAGATTATGATCAATTTTTAAATGATTACTTTCATAGAATTTGGGTCTGATAGATATAGATTTCCCTGAAGGAATTATGCATTCTTTACTATGCTACTGCCTAAAACAAATATTCTAATGATTCAAGAAGGGCATGAAGTTTTTTTATTAAGTGTATGTCATATCTGCTCCTTCCTTTGGTACTTGAATGGTAGTTCGAAGTTTATTTTTAAATCTAAGGCCTTGGGCATGTAACCTTTTCAATTATCTTTTATATCTGCTCTCAAATAAATCTTCAACAACATAATTTTGTCCTAAGTGGAAAATAAAGGAATTTTTAAGGGATGGGGAAAATTTGTTAAATGTTACAGTCCACCTGTTTATAGTTGGCTATAATGTACCTTTGCTTAATTTCATAGCCACGTCTCACTTCCAGGATCGCTTAGTCTGTAATACCACCATTTTGCAAAAGAACCCAGCCCTGCTCCAAGCCCTCTTCTTCCTTTTCTTTGGTGCATAAGAAACATGTATTTTGTCTCTTTTCTTTTTTTTTTCTTTTTTCTCTTTGAGAGAGAGGGTTTCACCCTGTCACCCAGACTGGAGTGCAGTGGCATAATTATGGCTCACAGCAGCCTTGAACTCCTGGGTTCAAGCAATTCTCCTGCCTCAGTCTCCCAAATAGCTGAGACTACAAGCACATACTACCATGTCTGACTAATTTTTCTATTTTTTGTAGAGATGGGATCTCGCTTTGTTGCTCAGGCTGGTCTTGAACTCCTGGCCTCAAGCAATCCTCCCACCTTGGCCCCCCAAAGTGCTGGAATTACAAGTGTGAGCCACCACATCTGGCTGTAGCTTATTTCTAATCTCATATTTCTCTATCCGTTATGAATATATTTTTTTCCCAAGAAAAAAAAACATGTTTGTGGTATAAAGAAAATGACTGAACTAATTTTCATGGAATTTGTACGCTCATTTGAACTGGATCAGTTCAACTCAATTCAATACTCAAGTTACAATTGCCTCAGTTTTTGCATTTGAAAAATGGGGATAATCCCCATCTTAACCTACAGAGTTATGGTGAGTATAATAAATCAATGTAAGTAAAAGATCTTTGTACATTCTAAGGAACTATACAACAAAATTAAAAATTCCAGCCCAGGGCAAGCACTACTAGCTCACCAAAATCCGTTCCTTTTTTTTTTTTTTTTTTTGAGTAGGAGTCTCATTCTGTTGCCCAAGCTGGAGTGCAGTGGCACACTTATGGCCACTGCAACCTTGACCTGCTGGGCTCAAGTGATCCTTCCGCCTCAGCCTTCCAAGTAGCTAGAACCACAGGCGTACACCACCACTCCAGGCTAATTTTTTTTTATTTATTGTAGAGACGAGGTCTTGCCAGGTTGCCCAGGCAGGTCTTGAACTCCTGGGCTTAGACAATCCTCTTGCCTCAGCCTCCCAAAGTGCTGAGATTACAGGTGTAAGCCACTGCACCCATCCCCCAATCTTTTAAGTATGGAAACACTCATATGCCGGCAATTGTATTTGTACTACTAATGATTGAGAAAACACAAATTTTTATTTAGATTTCAATTCCCTTACAGTAGTTTCAAAGTCTCCTTGACAGTCATGGTCAGATATTTAGAACAACTGCCCAAATCAATAAAGAGATTAATCAGAGGTGATCTCAACATATTGGGCTCTTTTTTCCAGTTTTCAGAGTCCTCTAAACCATTTTCTTTTTTTCTTTTTTCTTTTTTTTTCCTGACAAATTTGTAGCGCAACCAACTACTTTTCTTTCCCAAATGTCCTCTGTCACTTGCTCTGACTCCTGGTTTCCCATCTTCTGGTTTCTGGAATACCAGCCCATATGTCATTTCTTCTATAACTACTTATTACCACTTCTTTTTTTTTTTTTTTTTTTTTTCCAGAACTTTGGATTCAAATCTTTCCAACCCCTCGTGCGGCATAAACTTTATTTTCTTTTATTGAGGAATGTGCTTGTATCGGTTTAACCATGAATAACTGTTAAGAAGTGGTAATAAGCCGGGCTCGGTGGCTCAGCCTGTAATCCTGCGCCTTGGGAGGCTGAGGTGAGTGGATTGCCTGAGCCCGCGGGTTCGAGACCCGCCTGGGCAAGCGAGACTTCATCTCTACAATAAATCAAAAAATCAGCTGGGCGTGGTAGCGCACGCCTGTAGTTCCAGCTACTCCGAAGGCTGAGGCGGAAGGATCGCCGGAGCCCAGCGGGTCGAGGCTGCAGTGGCCGGAAGCGGCCACTGCACTCCAGTCTGGGTGACGGAGTGAGACTCCAACTCAAAAAAAAAAAAAGGAAGTGGTAATAAGTAGTTATAGAAGAAA